>JAUZNJ010074116.1:0-81699 GCA_034780135.1 Jordanella pulchra | reverse complement strand
GCTTCCCCCCCCCCCCCCCCCCCCCCCACACCCCCACTCAACCACTGCTCTGGGAAACAAAGAAATATTATTATGCATGATTTGCTCTCATTTGTCCTCCTCAGTATCCTGCAGTCACTGAAAGATTAGCGCCTATGCAAACTGTTCTTGTAGCTGAATTAGTAACCAGGAGTAGATTTTAAAAAAGCAATTATTATTTACTAAACATGAAGCCATTTGGATAGACTCTACTGTTAGAGAAAGCTCTTGTGATTGGTTAATCTGCTGAAATTATAGTTTTAAATCCTCTGTAGAAACATCTTGTACGTCTTGTGGGATTATTCATGAATTATTGACGTTTAAAGGATAAGAAACACGTAAAGGAAATAGACCAAAGGAAATAACTTGTCTGTAAGTCATTTTATCTTATTTTAAGTTCTGGCCTCTATGTGTTTATAAGGCCTCTAACCATAGAAGGTCCTCCTCTGTTAGCTTCATGAAGACCAAAGAGCACAGCAGTGACTTAGAGGTTAGACTGAAGCAGTTATGTTTTGTAACAAAAGCTCAAGATTTCAACATCAACCTGTGTGGGAGAATCTGTAAAAAGGACAAATATTATTCACGCACCAAAGAAATCTGGCCTTTTATCGATCAGTAGAAAAACTGCTCTTAGAAGAATACAATAGAGATATGCTCTGTTGTTCTACTGTGGGGAAATCCACGTCTGAGCAGCAGAGTGAAATGCAAATGGAAGCATGAGGGTGAAAAATATCAAAAACAAAAAAAACAACAGTAGGAGAGCATGCATCCAGGGCAAATAAGCAGCATAAAAAACCATGTATAGCTCTTAGATCTAGCATAATACAAAAAAACAAGTATGCAACTGAGCAGGGGGACTATTATGCTAAACTTATATCTATGATAATTTATGATAGTATTAATATTTATGCATAAAACCACAGACTACTAACATGCATTAAAGACTGCAAAAACAACAGGGATGCAAACACTAAGTTGGTTCAACAGCTGCTGCAAGGAAGGATCTGCGATAACGTATCTTTGTGCATTAGGGATGCATCAAACTGTCACTTCATGCATGGGCTGCAAGAAATTTCCCAGCATGATGGGATTTTTGTTAGAATACTTCGGTTTCTCACCACCTTCACTTGACTGAGAGATCATATTAAAACAGAGATGCCCTTAAATTAAAACTAAAATGAGTTCCTGCTAGAAGTTCCAAGCAAACCATGCGAGGGACAAAGCTGACCGAGGAAGATAAAACCAGCATTTTACTAAGTCCTAAATCCTATTCCAGTCTTTCAGAGTGGAGTTATCATGCTCCTTCTGGGTATTTTCTGGGTACTCTGACTTCCTCCTATAATCTCTGTGTATGAAGGTATGTGTGGATGATTGTCTCTGTCTTCTTACCTCATGATGGAGACACCTGACCAGGTTTCTCATGCTTTGACTGTTGGAGATGAGCTCTAGCTAAACAAGTCGGATAATCTTTACCGTTATCCATCAGTGAAATCCCACTGAGATACTTTAAAGTTTGTGGTCATGGTGCCATGTGTGCAAAAATACAACTTTCCCTGTTTTTATGAGCCATAGTTAAAGCTGTTTGTGGTTGTAATGATGTAACTGAAGAATGTAGAGGTTTCTGTCCACAGTTTTCCTGTTTCTCTCTGCCTGAAAGAGCACTTGGGATTGTGCAAGGTGTTGCCTGTGCATCGCTACGTCTCTCTCCACACCGTATGAGTCGAGCTCAGCATAACATCCCCGATGACAAACACCAGCAAAACCTCCCACCGACCTCTTTTCATTCCATAGGTGCTCTACCTTTCTGCTCTCACTGACAAACAAAGCACCTTTACAACATTTTCTTGTTTATCAAAAGCTGATTTTTTTTCTTTTTTTGTATAAAGTTTCCTCCCAGCTGAGCTGCTGTTCCCACACGCTGATAGACTGGAGGCGTTCACAATTTATCTCCTTTACAGCTGTCTGTGACTGGAGCATAAAGACACAAACATGCTTGTGATTGGGGTTTTAGGTTCTCCTGGATCACACAAGGACGTAAACAAACACTAATTAAATCCGCCAACGGTCCCCAGGGACCCCCCCCCCCCCCCCCTCCATTTGCTATTGCCTTCTTATTACTGTGACACAGTGAGGGGCCTTCTCGTTAATTCAATTCAAAGGGTATGCAAGCAAATGGGGGCAGATCACCGCACAGCAGTGATGATACCAAAGGAGGAGTGTTTTCCAAGTAAAAGCGGTATGAGAGACATCCTTAGGCATCTGCTTAGGTTAAGCGGGAAAAATCAAAGAAAATATCAAAATAGAAGATTATCTGTAATTGGGGCAAGATTTCTAGTGTCACATTTTCTCAGGTTACAAATATAAACCTGAATTTATTCTATTGAACTATTAGGTGATGATTGTGAAGTGATGCTCAGTTTTTAGTGCTCTTCAGACCCTTATTTTTTCTTTGAGAAAATAACAGTGTTTAGCTCCATTCAGCCTCCCATCTACTCTGACCAGGTTCGCTCTCCCCACTAAGCACAGTATTTCCACATGGCCTGATGTACCTATTGTTCAGGATGTTGTTGAATCATAGCTGGACATCACAGGTGGACCCTGATTTACTACAGCTTTGTATTTTTATAAACACATGCAAACTTTACAGAGCGCACAAAGCTGATCTACTTACCGTCCGCGGCCAGAATTAAACATGAGTGAAACAGGAGGCGTGGCCCATTAAGCTGTTTGTCATCATGAATTAATGCAAAACATATGCTGATCAACAAACTGTGCAGAATAGTGGGAGGAGAAGATGCAAATACAATCACGACTATCAACAATGTCATTTCTCACATCTGAAACAGATTGCAGGTGTGGGTTCTACTCCTGCTTTTAGCACTTTTGAAAGTGAGGTCCAGACAGGAGAGAGATATTTGTTAACATATTTTAACTGAAGATAGAATCATAGAAACATTTTAAAAAGGGATATTTTGGGGTTAAAGTCTTCGAAACTCAACATTTATTTGTATCTCATTCAAGCCGTGGCATTTTCCACCAGTTTTCCTGGATGTGCTGCACCAGATTCATTTTATGCAACGAGGAAATGGCAGGACATGTTTAATCACAACCAGCAGACCAGGTGGACAAGTAGTTTGCAACAAGTTGGTCTTATGAAAAAGGTACCTATCTAGGAACCTCTGTACAAACATCTGTTGTCCTGAATCTGCACCACCTGCAGCAGGTGCTCTCGTGTCTTTGTGCCTCGAGTTATACATTTTGGATCATAGTCATAGGTACAATAGTAGAAAATCAAGGCTTTGTGAAACTTTTAAGAGACTAAACACTAATACTGTCTTTAAAGGATTCGTTGTAAAACAGTTCTGTGCATCAGGGATGTCTGGAGAAATGCCATTTCTGAGTGACATTGCTTTCAGAAATTGAAAGAATGACCTTGACTGATTGCCAAAGTAGGACTGATCCAGATGCAAGGTACTCTGTTATGTTTGAGCCTCAAAGTCATCTTATAAGTAAGATCCCAGGAACAGAGAAGGTCCTTCCTCTGTTCCTCCTTCTGACTGCTTCTTCTCCATATATAGTGATTATACCTCTGCGAAATGCTGTGTCAAAGTTAAGTAGTCTTTGGGACATTAATAATAAATTCACTCTGCTTTTCTCTGCACTCGACTTTTTCTAAATGTGTAACCTTTTCTTTCCAGTTCACAAATCCAATGTGAAGAAATTCAGGAGGTCTGAAACCTGTTGCAAATCAGCATATGCCCACATCTATCGCAGATCGATTGGATTGGATCCATGACAGGTCCTTTAGGGTGAGATCATAATACTTCAGCTACACTTAATTACCTTTTTCTGCTCACGTTGCTTCCTGACGGCTGCTTAATTATGATCATGGCTCCCCTTAAGCAAGCAGGTGAGATGGAAACTAGACCCTGTGTTAACTGCGTTTGTGGTGCAGCACAAGATGAAAGAAGATGCCTGTAGGAGGATTTAACTGAACATGGAAGGGTTTCACCTCTAAGCTTGTCCAAGGTATAGTCACAGACCCTAAGCTTCGAGTCGTAACACATTGACCCCAATCTCCCAGCCCACCATGCTGATGCTGCTGCTTTGGTTATCAACAGATAAATCAATGAAAGTGGTTCAAACAGCTCTATAGCAGAAAGTGATGAGTCAACAGCTCCTCCTGTTGAGCTCAAGAGCAACTACACGTAATACTGTGACGTTTTAGGTGAGAACCAGGTCTGATCTGCACCATCAGCAGGGATGTACATCCCAACTATATGCTAATGATGTAGGTTTCTCATACTTCTCTGTTTCTACATGCTCTTGACAATCCTCTTTTTTCTCCAGCTACACAACCACTTTGTTTTATTTCTATACAGCTGAAAAGCTGCATAGATTTTTAGCCAGAAAATGTGGCCAGTTTTAGAGTAACCACTCTACATTGCTCTCCAGGGGGTCTGGGCTTTAAGCTGCAGATTTCACTTGAGCATGTCATGCTATGCATCCTTTATTTTTCTGCCTGCCTCCTTCCTTTCCTCCCACAGTAGCCCGAATGGATCCCTACACAAAGCAGGCAGGAGCTGGCAGCACGCCGTGAATGCCTATAAGGTATTTGCACCTTTAAGCAGGCTCTCTATAACATTAAACGCTTCCCTGCAGGTGAGAAGAAATTTAGGCATTGAATAACATCTGACAGAAAGTCTTTCATTATACAACCGTGCTTTCATTTAATTCTTCTAGAAACTGTGTATGATTTAAACAGCGAGGTCCTTCAGCAACTGAAACCAGCGGGTTTGATTGGTGCTTGATGTGAATGTCAGCACAGTGTGACTCATGCCAGCTTAGGTGGGAAAAAGGACAGTCTTTCCTAACGAGCATCACACTGTTGCGAATTAAGGGACCTTTAGCAGAAATGAACTGACACCAATTATTCGAAGAGCTAAAGGTTCGTGGGAGAAGTTTCATTTAAATTTGCACATATGTTAGTAATCGCCAATAGATGAGGTATGTAATGTTTGGTACTTTAAAGCCCAAACAGATGTGGAAGTGTGCTGCAACCTGAGAAATAGTTCATTTTAGAAATAATTTTTGATTACCTGCTTCCTTTGATGTTTCTTCTGACAATTATGAGGTATTCCTGATTTTTTTTTTCTGTGTTTGGCAACAAAGAAAAATCGACACTCATATATGAAGTGAAGTGGTTGGAAGATTTTATTATCAAGCTCGTGTTTAGCTGCAATATCCTCCAGTTTCAAGGATATGCAGTGAGAAGAAACTGATGCATTAAGGTTGTTTTTAATATAAAATAAGACCAAGCTTTGATTGTTGGAATTTTCAGATATTTACATAAAAACCTCAGTGTGTCTCAGAGGCAGTCATACATCTTGAATCTTACTCCATGTGGTAACCAACGCAACGCTGGGATGTTTTAAAGACCCACAAAAAAAAACAAAAAACTGTAAAGCTGATGAATTATGTCTTTTTAATATATTTTACTAATAAAGTCAGACAGTTTTTGTTAAATTTTGTGTTTAGCCTACTTTACGTTGATAACAAATAAAATCAAGCAAAAACCCTTTTCAACAGTTCACTCTTAACATTTCATACCCGTCATGATGTCAAAACGTGGAAAGATTTCAGCATCTAGATGTGAAGTTCTTCAGAGACATACCCTTAAATCCTGTAATTGCACTGAAAGGTGCTTCTGGGAAATCTTGTCTCCATGGCTGAATACCAATGCCTGCCACGCTTTCCAGATGTTTATTTGTAAGAAATTAAACCGTGCTTCATTTTCCTTTCATTTTCCAATTTTATGCTGCTGCCAGATGCTTTATCACACTAAAGAATGCTTTGTGGTTGTAATTTGACAAAAACAGATGAAATGTTCAAAGAAAATGAATACTTTAGCAATATAGTTTATTTAATTTTATCTATATTTTACAACCATGAAGCTGATTGGCTGATCTTTAGCACTGGTATTACATCGTCTCTTGCATCCAAGGTAACATTTTTATTATTTTATAAAAAACCTTGGCAGAAAAAATATGAACGTTTGTGTCATTTTATGTTTAAATAAAATAAAGTTACACATCTAACCGATTGCCTCTATAATACTTTAATTTAGATGATCAAACCGTCTTTTTTCAGTCTGTCATCTTCTCTTCTTGAGGACGTGTATCTGAGAGCTCACTAAATATCTTCACACTGATGATTGCTGGGTGTGAGAAGCAGGTGTGACACTAAAAATGACAAGTGAAAATAGTCCAGAGGGAGAAACCCTTCTCTCCTTGCTATTTTGATAAGTTGCATCATATCTGCGTTTTAGTGCATCTGTCAGTCAAAATCTACTGAGATTTATTGAGGCTTTGTTGCATTTATCACGACTTGCTCAAAAGAATTAAAGGAGAACATCTCAGTTAAGTTTCCCTCATTCTTTAGGCTGTTTTTCATTAGTTTTGCATGGACGGGGGTCAGTGTCACTAGTGGTAGCATAAGGCCATAAACGGACCATATTGAAATGTTACAGACAGTTTGACTCTACCAGGATGACACATCAATACATGCCATTGCCAGAAGGTTTGCTGCATCTTTCAACACAGTCGTCCAGGCCGTGGAGGAGAGTTCAGGAGACAGGAGACACTTTAGGAAAGCTGAATAGGGACAATCGTTGCTCTTCATTTAATTTAGTTTATTAATTTATATGACAGGAACAGTGTACATTATTAACATTGCTGCAAATGCACCATTATCGGCCAAAAGAGTCTTTTTCATCCATTTTCCCAGGACAGGTCTTAAAATTGTCTACCTAAAAAAAAGCAATGAGACGATTTCAGTGCTACAATACAAATTTAAAAAGCAGCAAATGTAAAAAAAACTCTTCAAATGTTTAAAATACAGTAAAATACAATTCCCTCTCTTACAGAAAGACCAGAACAAAGACTGGCAGAACAACTGGGGTGAATAAATCCTCTTATTAAGAACCTTATCATCTTAACCATCACCAGGACCAGTATCTCATTGTTGCATGGCGGTACAGGATGATTTACTGCTGCGGCTCTCTGCTGTGAGTGTCTACAGAAGACTGGAGTTGGTAGGTAAGGTACCTGCACCCTGTTCTCTCACAGATGAGAACAGATTCACTCTGAGCTCCTCTGACAGACGAGAAACTGTCTAGGGAAGCTGCATCGAATGTTTTACTATCTGCAGTATTGTTTAACATGATCCGTTTGGTGGGACATCATGTTTAGTGCTATCTAACACCACCTGGTCTGGATCTGGGAGGAGATCCCCCAGGGCACCAGCTGTCATTTTATAAGGAGCATCCCCCCCAACATTGATAAACATGCATGCAAGTATCACCAGTTTCTATTGTTTTCTATAGTTTTTAATGTATGTCTGTTCAGATGTTTTCTTTATTGCAGATGCGAAGGTGTTTTTATAAACCAAACAATGTCTGCATCCTCCTGTCAGACTAACAAGGCTGCAGACTTAATTAATCAATACGTCAAGAACCATGTCTGGAATAGAAATGATGTATTTCAAATTTTGAGACTAAAAGGATGTCTTTGACAGAGTGAGCTTGGAAAAAACATCAATATATAAAGTTTCTTTGTTAGTTAAAGGAAATTGAATTTATTCATATGTTAAATAATTTCATCCTACTGTTTCTTCATCCTAGTTGATTAATCAGAATTTTTTTTTTAATTGCTGTCAGAGTTAATGTAAAATTGGAAATGTTATGTAATGTTCTTCTGAGTTAATTTATTTGCGTGTTCATAATGTTTTTTTAAAAAATGCCTGCTGAGCTTCTGTTGCTGTCTGATATGTTTTTTTCTTTCTATTTTCTCCTAGGAGTCTGTTCAATAATCCCGTTGCTATTGTGGTGTTTTATCCCTCCACAAAACAACAGGGTCTGATCGGTCTTTGACTCTTTAGATTCAAAGGTCATTTTAATTTTCTTTAGACTTTTGTGCCAAAATCAATTAATAGAACTTTGTGACCTTTTATACACCAAGATCTAATCAGTTAATCCTCAAGACTAACTGGTTTGTGCTTTAAAAAAACTGATTCTCTGTAGGTTTTTTAAAGGTTTGTGTGGGAATAATATAGAAAATATTGTAAAAGTTATGATTCTGTTGCCTGGTGAATAAAAAAAAGAGGGAACTGGAGCTGGGATCACTGCCCTCTATGTTTTTGAATAAAGTGTCCTATCTTCAGCCACCTATGGCATTAAACAAACATGACGTAGACAAAATACTAATTATATGGAATTTGCACTGGTCATCAGGTACCAAAAATGTTCAGTTTGCAAACAGGATCCCAAAGACCGCTTCACTATGCAATATTACAACGCAGTACAATTGCAGTGTAAACAATATTTAAGAGGATATAATATAAAATAAACAAAGGATTTAAATAGTGGGTGGTGCATTGGTTAGCACTGTTGCCTTGCAGCAAGAAGATTCTGGGGCCTGGGGTCTTTCTGCATGGAGTTTGCATGTTCTCCCCGTGCATGCTTGGGTTCTCTCCAGGTACTCCGGCTTCCTCCCACAGTCCAAAAACATGACTGTTAAACATGTAGGTGTGAGTGTGTGTGAGCATGGTTGTACATCATTGTGTGTGTCTATGTGTTGCCCTGCAACAGACTGGAGTCCTGTCCTGGGTGTACTCTGCCTTACACCCATAGTCTGCCGTAGATAAGCACCGGCCCAACTGCGATCCTCACGGATGAAGCAGAAGAAGATGGGTGGATGGATGATTGTTATCAACCACACATAGTTGTGGTCAAAGTTAGAGCAGTTTACTCTAGATGTTTACAGCTGCACTGAATCAAGAGAAGCCTTTGACTGAAGACACTCTTACGGAGTAAAACAGAATGGTGCGAGTACTGTACCCTGTGGTGCTCCTGTGCTGTTGACAACCTGGCTAAACAGATGACCCTTCAGAATTGTATTAAATGCACAGGAGGAATCGATGACCTAATTGACAGTGACAGGCTTATGATGGCATCTTCCCCTCCTGCTATCAGCCTGTCACCTGCTGGTTCAGCCATCAACTGCCTTCTCAAGCCTCCGACCAATCTGCTCATCTACCACTGCAGTTCAAACGGTGGATTATCAGGTTCTCAGTAGCTTTTCATTACACTAATCTTTTGAATTATTTTTTTCATTAGATGCAAATGACAAAAAGTAATAAACAGAATTAAAAGCTTAATTGTATGTAATTTGTATTTGTATTTGTAATTTGTACTTATTTGTATGTAATTTTATTCATACAAGGTGTTTTAAGTGAAGCTAGTTACTAAAATAAATTGACTTTCTTAATAATGATCTTAGTTATTGGATAGATCTGTAACTAAGGTTTTCCACCCATTGTACCACATCTGTAAATACCAAGCTTTATGTGAACCACCATCTTAAAAGACATTTTAGAAATGGCAAAGATTTTGATTTATTTCTATTTCCAGTGAATGTAAAGAAAAACATAATTTAAATTCTCCCATTATACCTTAAAAGATGCACTTGCAAGTTTAATTTTCAGAAAGGCTCTTGAAGTCTGATTTCTCACCAGCCTAGACTTCAAAACTGAATCAGACTTCCAAGTATATAAAACTTCAAAAACAAGGTCCTATTTGCACTTTTTTAAAGTTTTTGACTAAATTAAATTTTATTGGTACACCTTACTACATAGCCTCCTGTAATAAACATGTTGGTGCAGTGCTCGAGTGTACAAAATATGTTATGTGTGCTTCAGTAATGGTTATTGGCCTGGAACCAAAAGTGTATTAATTAGCAAATCCCACTGGTTTCCAATCTTGGAACTGGATAATAGTGAAATTGGGTTTGGTGTCATTCCCAGGCCTGGCTTTACAAATAAAGGGAAAAAAAACATAAGTAGTAAGTTAGCGTCTGTATACCAAACATAATGGCAACATTTCTCCACAGTCGGCCAGCAGTAGTACAACAGCTTAACAACTACTTAGCTATTTGCAGTAACTGAATGATTTCCCTACAGAGTTATCCTTGTATCCTCTATGATTGGGGTGTTAACCTTGGCTCTGGGAGCAGCATTACTGGCCGTTGTAAACAAAAACTTTTGATGTGAGAGAATCATGTGAAACTCTTTGGTTGTGAATCTTGAATCTCAAATTGGATGTTTAGTATGACAGACTCACTTGGTGTGGATTTACCACATTCGCCACTAAAGACAACCTCTTGCAAGTACAAAATTGTACAACATGACAAATTTGCCCTCCCTGGAATGCTTTCCAAAGTCTTTCCTCCAACTTTTTTTACTCTTCTCAAAGTCTCTAACCCCAGTGATAAAAGTGTTTTATTCACTGTTGGACTGACATCTCTATTAAATCCATCACAACATGATGTAGTGCAGAAACAAATCATGCATCCTGCCCTGGTCCACTGCACAGTGAGACGTAGGTTATTATCAAACCATTATAACACTACACTGGCACCATAGGACCAGTCTTGTGGGACTCTTGAAGTGACACACTGTGCAGCAGATTTTTAGATTGTATTTTCCTTTTTATTTTACATGCCTAATAATATAGTATATGGGGCTCTTCTACAGCAACTCAACTTACAGACCTATATCCTTAGGGCCTAATCTTCAAAGTTTTCAAATAAGGGACTCTAAATTGCATGTGCAATTCTCTTTAGTATGTGCAATAATTGGCCATGTTGAGGGTGACCTACAAAGATTGCTACTCAAATATTAAGATGTGCAAACCCGTTTGGTTCTGCCTGTTAAAATGAGCAGATTTGCTGTTCTACAGGCAGTTTGAAAGCACCCATAAAGGAAAGATAAGATTGAAAGCCATGGAGATGGAGCTAATAATAAGAATTATTAATAGAAATAATAATATTACAAAAATAATATTTATAGTGCACCTCAAATAGGTAGCCAATATCTCAACATTCTACTAATAAAGATAAAAATCAATACATGCAATGATAAAAAGAGCCAAAGTTAAATTTAACTATTTAAAAAAAACTGACATTTGCACAGGAGCTGCAGTCAGATTTGTACACAGTTGAGTTTTATTATATTGAGAGATAAAAAAAATCCCTGTTGCCACAAGTAAGATATTTAAGACTTTTACACTCCAAGCCCATGTCACTTTGCAGACTGTTTTAATGTTTTATTTTTCTAAAACCACACCCAGACCTAGTATTGTTATTTCTGATGAAGCACATACACGCTCTCAGAAACTTTTGTCATATTCTAGCTTTGCACCAATGTCTACTTTGTGGCTGCAATGAACTCAGATATTTTTGATTGCCAGTGTACATCTGACTTTTAGAAATGTTAAAAAGACACAAAACCTGCTTCTGCAATTGTCTCAGATTTACTGTTTACATTGTAAGTTTGCATTGTTGACCCAACCCATTTCTTAACTGAGCTGCTTTTGTTGTACAAACCTTTACTCAGGTTCTGTTAAATATTCAGGTGGTGTGTCTAAAACATCAGCAAAAGCAAATTTAAAAAGATGTTATTATGGTTATTTTAGTCTCTTTCACTGGTGGGATCTTTATTATGAAAGAGCTTCAAAAACCACTTTCAAGGGTTTTATTTATAGCCCGTGTGTTTTTTGTTTTTGTTTTTTCCTCTTGAAACTATAAGTGTCCTATTAGAATTTAGTATGGTTGCTATGGATATTTATAGTTGCCAGGTAACATGTGAATCTTGTCCATCTCCTCCCATAGGCCTCTTTGATGATAGAATATATTAGTGTTTTAGTTTTTTGTTTGTTTGTTTGTTTTCTAACCTATCAGCCAAAATGATTCCCATCTACTGAGGAATATTTTCTTAATATTAGGAATGCTAAAACTACATGAAAATCAGAGCTTATAAAACCAAATCACAACTTTTATGAATGTGTTGATGGTGCTGTATTAGCATCAAGATTAGCCAATGCTGCTAATATCTGTGCGTTCTATTTAACTACTGCTTCAAAATTAGTGAACTTTAAAGGGGACCTACTATCCTTCCTTTTAAACAAGTTAAAATAGGCCTACTGTATGGTCTATAAAAAACATGCTGATTACATTTTCTGCACAAAATTGTTCTCAGTTAATAAAATTTAATCTCCTAAGTTCCACCTATTTTGAGCTCTTTCAGGGATGTGCTGTTTCAGGGCTCTGTGAGTTAGCCACACCCGTAAACTCAATGTTAACAGTCACACTTTATACATGTGAAAATGGCTGCAAACAGATGCACAATGGGACATATTTGACACCGAGTTTGACCAAGAAGCAGAAGCAGAGCCTCCTACACAACCAGCAGGAGTTAAAACCCTGTTCATGCCAAACAGCAGAAGACAGACAAGACACATCATTAATTACCAACATCTCTGTCATCTGCAACAGTAAGGTTGGAAATTTGCCTCAGTTCAAGTCTTTTAGAAAATAACAAAACATTTGTTTTTCCAGTAGCCATTGTAGAGTACATACAGAGTTAAAACGGGCAGAACAAACAGAGGCCTCTTCTCACAAAGAAGTGGGCGGAGCTCCGCTCAGGCTGTGAGGTGGAGGGGCAAGGCCAGCGGTCAGACGCTGTTGTTTTTTTTTACAGCTTGGAATGTTTCTAGAAATGGAAGCACAAAAATGTGCATGAATATTGAATTTTTGCACAAGAGGTGCCCTTTAAGGGACAGTTCCGGATGTGACAAGTAATTAATGTGTTGCTGATGATAACTCTCTTGGTATCTTCATGTGCAATGAGGAGAAAAACTATTTGCTCTTTTGATTTTATAGAATGAAAGGAAAAAAATACCCAAATCAACCTGAAAAGGGAATTTCCTTCAATAGGTTTTCCTTCTTTGGCAATAACAAATGTCATCAAGCATTTGCATTATCTGTTTTATATCACTGTGGGGGTATTTCATCCACTCCTATAGTCTATCACAATAATGAGTGCACCTCTCACATTTCTGCTGATACTTAAATACAGGTATATAATTTTAAAGAACAACACTGAAGGAATGTCACTTGGACACAATGAAAAGTAGTCTGTGTGAAGCTTATATTACAGTGTTACTGTATTTATTGTTTACTCAAACTAACACAATATACACCTGTTAATGACTAAACCACGAGCATCTAAAGTGAGTCCTATCACCCTTAACACCGAACACCCTATGACCCTTAATGTCCAAATTGAACACTGCTTGTCATTTTCCCTGCAAAATGTCACATGACTTGTTAGTGTTACTAGGTCTTAGGTGAGCATATTAAGCAGGTGTGTTCAGTTTTGTAGTACAGCTCTCACACTCTCTAATACTGGTCACTGACAGTTGACCAAATTGGCATTTCATTGTAAAGAACTTTCAGAGGATCTTTGAAGACTAATTGTTGTGCTACATGGCCAAGGCTACAAGAAGACTTCCAACACCCTGAAAATGAGTTGCAGCACAGTGGCCAAGCTCTTTAAGCACTTTAAAAGAGCAGGGTCCACTCAGAACAGGCCTGCTGTTGGTCATCCAAAGAAGCTGTGTGGGTGTGTCACATCCATTGCTGTCTTTGAAAGATAGCCGCACTGTCAGCATTGCTGCAGAGGTTGAAGAAGTGGGGGGTGAGTCTGTTGGTGCTCAGATCATACACCGCACACTACATAGAATTGGTGTGCATGGCTGTTAACCCAGAAGGAAGGCTCTTCTGGAGTCTGTACACAAGAACGCCTTAAAGCACTTTGATAAAGACATGTCAACAAAGGACATGGATTACTGGAACTATGTCCTATAGTCTGATTAGACCAAGATTGATTTGATTGGTTCAGATGGTCTCAAACATGTGTGGCAGCATCCAGGCGAGGACTTTGTCATTCAATCAGTCAAGCATTGTGGTGGGAATGTCATGGTCAGGGGCTGCACATCATGTAGGATGATCCGCTATGATGGACTGGCCAAGTATGTCTCCAGACATATGTGAGATGCACACAAACTACTTTTCATTGTGTCAAAGAGACATTTCTTCAGTGTCGTCACATAAAAAGATATGTTTAATTATCTGCAGAGATACCAGGAATGTACATAACTGTTTATTGTCTATGTTTTGTAAGCATTAAGGGTGTGTTTAAGGTCATGCCACAACATCTAGTCAAAGTCAGACTATCTATCTCTATTTGCATAAAACAAATGGGTTATAGATCATTTTACTGATCATATTCCCCTTAAGGTTGTCATTGTAAAAAGAAGTCATGATTCAACCATTTATTTCAAATCTACCAAGTCTTAAAGCAGCTAAAGAGCCCCCAACTATTATACTATCATCTCTGTGTTTGACTGTATGAGGATATTGTTTCTGGAACCATCTTCTCTGATTTATGCTAAATAAAAAAAATCTAAAGTGTGATTTATTGCAGACAGAATATTGAGACAAATTACATTGTGACACAAGCTAATTTTCAAAACTCCTGAACTACCGCCTTTAAAGTAGTTTGGAAACCAACAAATTTAGGAAATCACACTGAAAGGAAAATCATTTCTTTCTTTACTGTTACACAATAATAATCAAAATGTAAGTTATAATTTTAACAGATTTTCAGGGATCTTTATTTTGCAATTGCTTTTGTGTTTTTCTAAGTAAAACCAGACTTTTTCAACAAAACTCCTTTGGTTATCAGTCAATGTCTTCTCCCCTACTGAAGAGCTTAAATAGGATCTGGAGAACATATTGTGGCTAAAAGAAAGACAATAAAAGGATATCCAGAGGGCTTTACTCTGCGCATTACTGAGTTTTATTAAACCAGGCTCACCGCCAATTTGTAAGTTATGTTTCCCAAGTTACCATCAAAGGTTTAACAAAATTTCCACTTTCCACTTTTACATTGAACCTTAAAGCAAATAAATCACATGATCGATAGCAAAAGAGTTTCTTAGTCAATAAGGAACATAACTACCTGATCAAGTGATACAGATGCTGCAGGAGATAAGCCTGTTTCTAACCTTCACTCAGCAAATTGAGTTGGTAAATTCCTCCCTAATTACTTGTCCTTGTCCTTGCACCAAAGATGGCAAAGCTTGCAGCAGCTGCGCTATGTAAAGAAACACACCAATGCCAAGTAATTGAAATGTGCAGTGCTGCAGACTGAAACTGAATATTAATATTAATGTATATTGACAGCTCAACAAATGGAGCTGTCCTATGTGTTTAACCACTCAGAACATGATAATATAACCAAGGAAGCACCAAAAACAGTCAGTTCTTCTTTCATATCCTGTTTAAAATCTTCGTTTTTTTTCTCCTTGTGGAACCTTTCTAGCGTATGATCATTTGAAGTATATTTTTTCAGTTTCAACTTGCATTATCTTTCTTGAACTGAAGGGAAACCATTTTATTTTTTTTATAGAGCTTTAATATAGAATAATTGCCTAAAGCATTAGACTTTCAGAAATGTTCAAAGTAGGGGAAGTTCATATTTTAGCTATTGCACCAAGACACTATTTCAAAGATATAGTTTAACAATTGGGGACTTCAGTTACTCACAGTTTTATATGGAGAGACATTAGCCACCTTAAATCCCATTACAAAAGATTTTGTACCCTTCATTCACAAAACATATCCATCAGCCATAGCCTAGTTCTCCTTAAATCATGTTGCAGAGGCAGAAAAGCAGAAATAGAGGGACTTGTGCTGTGCTCCAGTCTCAAGCGTGGCTTGGCTTTTATCTTAAATGTCTCAGGGGGTTGATAACACAGTCCGCATTCACAGCATTGATTGCAGAAGTTCAGCAAATTTCCCAGCTCAGTAAATTGAGACCCTATCGATGGTTTTCTTCGCAATTTCGACTATTGCTTTTTTTCTGTCTACCAGTCATGCAGGGAAAGCTGGCAGCAACTTTTCAGCACTATATTACACCTTAAAGGTGTTAGAAAAAAGACGTAACGTCTCAGACCTGTATATATCTTGCTATCCTAATTTAATTATGTGGAACTGTTGCTTTTTCTTGCAGATAAAAAAGTATACACTAATTGACATATATTCTCATATTTTTGCACATTTCAATAGTTAGCATTTCAGCTGAATTTCTGGCTGTTTGCAAAGAAAAGCAAGAAGGGAAATAAAAAGGATTCAGCAAATACTTTCTTAATCACAAGCAAATGTGATGTAAAATGTAGAAATTCTTTGCAAAGGTAGTTTAAAATGTCTACAAAATATCAAAAGTACAAAGTCTGAAGAACAGAAACAGAAGCGTGTGTGTTAAATACACACAGTGAAGGTTGGTCTGCTTTTCAGTTCTTAAAAGTAGCAATGTATGTTTCTTTATAGTAACATTACTCTTTTTGGAATATAAAGAGTACCTTTGCAGAACTGAAAGGTTACCTAAAGTATTTACTGGCATTTTTCCATGTATTTGTAAGGTTCCCTGTGGTGTACTTTCCTGTACCATGTTGGATACTTTATGATCTAAACGGCTATATATCTAGTACTTACAGAGTACCTTTACAAACATGCAGAGATCTAACAATTTAAAGGGTACCTTAAAGGTTTCCTCAGCACTTTTTATTTTTTCCAGGTACTTATAGGTTGCTGTCCTGCATCCTATTCAGCTTTTCTTGAACATATAGGCGACTTTCTTTTTACATGAAAAGATAACTTTCTATTTTTACTTTTCCAGAAATTACAACATAGTTTTCTGGAACTTACAATGGTGGCTACCTCTTTATTACTTTCAAGATACTTCCAAGGTATTTTGGGGGTACTGACTGTAACAACAAAAAAACATTCTTGGTTCTAGAAAATGATCTGAGTGTTTTATTAAAAATAGTCTGCAGGTTCTGGGAAAGTATCTACTAAGCTATGGGAAAGTATGTTGTAGGTTCAAATCAATCAAATGTATATAGATTTGTATAGTTTACATATTCATTTCTTGTTATCACAAATAAAAACTCTAAAAAGAATATGGTTATACTCTGATGACATTGATTTAATGACAGGTGTCCGGTAAGGCCTGTTAAAGAATTTCTAAAAAGGTTCTGTAACAAGATTCTTGACTTCTTTCATTGGGTCCCAGAAACATTACTTTTTTGTAACTAAGCTATGATGTGATGTGTGAAACTTTATCCTTCATCAGTGAGGTCAAATTCCTGCCTGTACATTTATTATTAATGTAAGATGCCTTGGAACTTCAATTACAGTAGCTATATGAATACACTAAAATGTTTATGGCAGATATTGCCATGTGAAGTAGGCAATTACAATGTTAGATCAATGCAGCTTCCTGGAAGATGTTTTAGTCCATTCCCAGATGGACTCATCAGAATCTATTGTTATCTGTGGTTAGCAGTCCAGACGTGGCCATTAAAAGCTGCTGGACAAATTATATTTCCAATCTCATCATTAGTAGCTATAGGCTTCGTCTATTTAATGGTAATGGATTATATCAAATCGGACCAACACTTCATTTATCTCAGCTATGACTGCTCTCTGAGAGGTTTCTTAAATTTTCCACTGGGGATCTTTGCTTAAGAGTTAGCAGTTGCTGTATATCACTGGGCAGCACCCTATCAGAGTAGAGTAATTTATACGCTTTTGTTTTCTCGAGCTTCAAGTTTTCCAGTTATTTATTTCTTTTCTACAGCTTTGGAAAAGGCTTTTCAAAACGCAATGAAATGACAAACATAATGTTTCTGTGGGGTTCTATAACAATACCACAGATTATTTAAAGACATCTATCTTTTGCAATAAGGAAATCTGTGAATTTCAGAGGAGTGTTGGATCCAAAAGTTGAAAATAAGGAGGCTAAAGAAAAAATTATGTTTATGGATGAGGGACTGAATATACAGTGAAGGTCAGAAGTCTACGTTCCTGCAGCATTAACATAAATGTTATAAAATATGTTTTTGAGTCTTAAATAGCAAAATTAATGGAATTCATGAAAAAAAATGCTTTATTTGAGTACTTTCTTATTGGTATGTTGCACCTATTTATGCGCTTTTTGTTAGTATTAACAAGGTTCTGGCAAAGTTAAAGCTAGACGTTTAACTCTTACACTCATATATGATGCAGCTCATTTTGGTTGCTTTCATGATTCAGTATGGTTAAGTTGAAATTTATATCAGAAGCTTAAAGAAACTTACCTCTCTTGATTAGCAGTGGTTTATGTAAAATATAAGCAGGTGTACTTCAAATCGTTTTCCATCAAACTTGCTTCATAAGTAAACATAACCCAGCTTCAGTCATCTAGGGTGAAAATATGCCATTGGTATTTCTGTTGGTCCAAATGGCTGTGCAGAGAATCTCTCTTCACACTCTGGCTTTGTACCAATGCCTATTATATGGCCGCGATGACCGTAAACAATTTTGAGTTTGCATCTGAATTTCAAAAGTACTAAAAAAAAAAGATGCAAAATCTGCTCCCACAGTTGAGTTTCAGATTTGGAAAATTGTTTTGCTTGGAATAAATGTTTGCATATCCTCCATGCATCTGTGCATTAGACTATGATCTGCATATTGATGAAGGTTCACACTCAAAAATAATGTCTACACACTCATTCCTCTGAATTACAAAAGGAAATCACTTTTTACTTACTTAGGAGATCTGATCTGCATATAGAAGCTAGTTTGCCCTTGAGATCAGGGTCTCATGTATAAAGCATATTGTAATGTTTAACTTAAAACTCGGGGTGTATAAAATGAACGTTGCATGATATTGTGTGGTTATCCATGTAAACATTTTAAATCCACAAATTATTGTGCAAGAATTGCAGCCTTTGTTATGCTGGAGGACATCGACAGTAGAAGAATCTGGAGGGCGTGTTCAGAGATCCTGCTGTCCAGCCAGGACATGATGATGAAAAGATTATAATCTGGTTTAAATTTTCCATTGTTACAGGAGGGTAGAAGGAAACCCTGCGTCGTCATGCCAATTCAAGATTCCACAGTGCAACAGGTTTGTTTTTGTTTTTTTATAAAAAGCACTGACAGGTTTGGTTTTTAACTGTCACCCTGAGTCGTCCCCATGGCAGCCATATTCCTACATTGCACAGATGTATAAAATTCTCTAAATAAAAATGATCCTTAAGTTGATACACATCCAATCACAATTTGAATTGAGCAACTGATTTAGAAATGAAATCAGAGCTTTCCTCTCCCATGGTCATGAAATCTGAATCATAATGAAAAGAACAAGATCCTGGGCACAAGCAGCTGAAATTAGCTTTTCCTGCAGGGTGGCTGGGCTCTCCTTTAGAGTAGTAGCTTGGTCATTAAGGAAGACTTGGAGTAGAGAATTGGGTGAGGTGACTCAGACCTCTTTTTCAAACGCCCCAATAATGCCTCCTTCAGGAGGTGTTTCAGGCACATTCCACTGGAAGAAGGCCCAGGCGAGGATCCAGGGTATGCTGCAGGGACTATGTCTTCCCCCAGCGTTGCTCAAAGAGGTGTCTGGGAACAGGGGTGTCTTGGAATTTCTGCTGAGACTGCTGTCCCAGTGACCCAGTCACAAATAAAGTGGAAGACAAAAGTATGGGTACAAGTAAGAGTTTGAATAGGAACGTAATTTAAGCAGGCTCTGTGTGCAAGGCCTGACTTCATGGAAATTTTATTTTATTTTATCTATTGATTGGAGAAGTGCTGAATCATTTTAAGCATTAAGAGCCTTGGGTTTCATTTATAAAGCCACTGTAGGCACAAAGCAGGACCTTCAACTTGTATATGCCTGCTTTCATGCAACAGTCTGTTTATTAACTATCCAAAATAATAAACAAAAGACTAGAGAAAACATCTTATTCCAATAACATGATGTAGCTGAAATACAACAATTTGGCTCATATTAGATCATATAGATAGATGTGCTGTTTCCTAGATTTTTTTTTAATTATAGCCATTAACCACTCTGTGCTTCCTAAAGTGGGACGAACATGAAGTCGAGCCTTAGATGCAAACTTTAAAGCACAGCCTTGATCTTTAAAGGTAAATTGCTTTGTTTTGTGCATGCTCATGGTTTTGGAAATCAGGATGGTTTTTCTTTTGCAGGATTTCTTTTTTTTTTTCAGAGTGAAAGACTGCACAACCCACTGATCAACAATTATCTTTCTACTTTTATTTTAGAATAGAGGAATTTCATTGTTTGTATCATAATGAAAACCCATAGATCCATAATATTTGGCGTCCTTCATCCAGTGATGGATTAGGTAACTGTCCGCATGCCTCTGTTGGAAAGGGTTCAGGCGTGGAGCAGGTAACGGTTATGCTGATAAAAACTGATAGATGATCTTTCTCCTTCTGAAATACAATCGATAGTTAAAAAATATTTCACAGAGGTTAGTAAATACCAAAAAAACTTCCCTCAATCTTCTCGGCTTTGACACAAAGCTTCCTTTCTGCAGTCTTTACAGCCTAAACATTTAAAATAGACAAATTAAAATTACATTATTTTATTCATAAATTTATTTTAGCTGTGAGCAAGTCTGAAATATGTTGTTTACCTTTCACATTCAGGGCAGCAAGGCTACTGTTTACATGAGCAACTTTTCTATGTACTGTGCAAAATAAAAGAGACAGTTAAAAAGAAGAGGAAGGTCTCCCTTTTTTGATAAAACACACACTGATGTATATTATTTGATCATTTCAGGTTCCCTAGATATCAAAAAGGTAAGTTAGGACTTGATCAACCCAACATGAGTCACTTGGAAGAGGCATTGATTGAAGTAACACCTAAAAAATGATTTATTTGCTTAAATGAAACAGATGCATTTTTAAAAAAAGAAAACAAAAATAAATATTATTTAGCCTCTAGCTTATAATTCAAACACAAACTTTAGTTTTATGTACAACATATATGGTTGTGTATTTGTAGTTATCTTAAATAATATTTACAAAATAGAATCAGTTGGTAACAGCTTTTTTTTCAGAAATCTCCTCACAGGAAAAAAAGATATCTGTATAAAACCAGTTGTTCAGGGAAAGCCTCAGAGGTTTGTTAGAGATACACAGAGAGCAAATAGTATCATAAAAACCAAGGTATACTTCAATATCATCTTAAATTGACAAATAAAACTGAACTTTAGTGGATTTAATGTCACAGTTTGGATTTGTCCAGACAGAGCTTATGTGTCTTTTTGTTTAAAACATATACAGGTTCAGTGTTTTTTTAGAGAGAATTTTGCATAAAATGAAAGTTAAGTAACAATATTGGCCTTTAAAAAATTATCCAATGACCGTTTTAAAATCAGCCTTCTGACCTTTAAGATCTGTCCAAGTTTTGATGGGTTCACAATTACATTTGGCCGAAGCTGCAATTACAGCCTACAAAGGCTATTCAAATAGGTGTACCGTTCTTTTAAAATGTCCATTTGACATTTGAGAACAACTCATATTTTCTGAATATAATCTAAGGTAGTTAAAGGGAGTTCATTGTGTGTGGGATTCAGAGGGGAGAAATCAGTTCAAGTGCCCTGTCATTTCATAGAACAAATACGCTGCTACGCTATTTAGCCTTTGTTTGCTCTTCTTCTAAAACCTCTATTCTCTTTCAAAACAAACACTTTTCAACCTTCTGAGATATTTAAAGATTAATCTAATCATTTATTTATTAAATCAATTTATGTTTTTTTTTCAATATTGATATTTAACATGTTTTTTCTTCTCGTTTTATTATATCTATAAAACCAAAGGCATCATGCGAAGTAATAGTCCTTCCCGCCCCCCTTTCTCTTCAAACTCAACCATTAGGTTTTAGAGGATAGCCAATCACATTCCTTGAAGGCAGTCAGGGAATAACCAATCAAAATCTGTGATACGTTTCCTGTTCCGCCCATTGTTTTTCTTTCCGTTACCAAGGTGACAACTCAGCAGACTTCGTGGTTGGCTGACCCGCTGTTACATCAGAGAGAAGCCGGGATTTCCTCTCCCCCCGCCTGGCTGTGTGACCCACCTTGGGTCCTTATGTGACGGAATAGCAGAGCCGTGGACGCCGCTGGGGGGAAGCAGCACGCACTCTGTACACGTGAGGCGGAAAGTTTGACATTTTCAGATCCAGTGTGTCCGTCCGAGCTCCGCGGCGGCTCTGTGGGAGATGTATCCATACGGAGCCCAATAAGTTTAAGGCTAAACAGGAGGCGACATGTTCATCTTTATCTGGATGTCTTGATTTCAAACACTCTTTACATCTGAACTACTCCAAAAGTGGCCCGCGACAGGCGGAACTTACCGTAAGTGTTGATGTAATAACAACCAGTGGAAATGTACTATAGCCTCCTCTAAAACTGGGGAGTTAGTTTCCTGATATTTCTCCTTAAGTCTTCTTACATCTCTAAATAGTGTTAAACTTTTTATAGAAAATCTTCCGAAGTTTAAAGTTGGACCAGTGGCTCCAGGCTTTGATACCTTATCACATTACTTAGACTTATGACAGGCCAAATGTTCAATGAATGGATGACAACCCGGAAATGTAGACAAACATTTAATGGCTGGATGGACAAAGAAAGTTTAATAAAGAAACAAATGCAGATATAAAGGTTGGATGTTAGGAGAGTGGATTTTGTTTTATGGATTACTGATTTCCATGTGAAAAATGGAAATACAGCCCAGACATACTTTTTCTAATGAATATTTATTTTTTTCTCCACTCAAAAATACTTCTATAATATTCAGTGGTCTTGTTTCTAGAGTGTAAAGGAACCATGTATAGTGTGTATGTTTTATGATAAGTAGTATATTCAGACTGTTATCAGTTGTGTGGTTCTTCTGTTAAGTAAATATACCTTAGTGGTAAAACTGAAATGTTTAACATCGTTCAACTGTATTTATTTAAAACAGATATTTAACAGTTATAGAAAATAATTCAACTTATGTTATTACAGCTAGAATAGTTATGTATGATATATAAGTATTGTTATTCACACTTTAATCTTTTCATGTGTAAAAATAGACCTAAACACACTAGAAATGTTCCCTAACAGTTTAGTTTGTTTGTTTAAGCGAGGCGTAACTGTAAAAATATCAAGATTTTCCTGCTTTTTCTTACATTTTCTTAAAAAATGATATGATGCAAAATGTACGTAAAAATAAAAGACCGGTATTCCTTAACACCAGAAACTACCCGATGTCTACTGCAGAAATTTATTTTGTTGAAATGGTTACAAATCCCATCGTTGTTGATGATAACAAAGTATTTGGAAATTGTTTTTGTATTTATAAAGATTGAAACTTAGAGGGTAATTAAATGAATCAACTGGAGGAACCATTTCTTCGAAAACAGTCGGATCCTGGACAGAAGATGCCAACAAAGCAATCAAAGATATGATCCAATTCAATACCAATTTGATTGAAGCATATATTTTAATGAAGCCTTTTTTTTTAGAGTTGAATGTTAAAAAAAAGACTTGATAAAGTGATATTACTCAAAGAACAATAGTCAACAGCAATAGGCATGAGAACATTTCATTGATGTATTATCGACATATTGGTTATATAGACTTTAAACAGAAGCAGAGTGTTTCTATCGGTGTTCTTATTTCTGAGATTTTAGATTCAGGCCGATATATTCTGTTTAAAGATGCACCGATTGGAAAATCTAGTCAGATATCGATATCCAATATCAATATTGAAATACCTACAATCCTGAGCTGCATCACTATCACTAACAGATAACATGACTACATGGAAATAATTGTCAGTGGGTAACATCTGGACAGTTGTACTTATTGGACCAATACCCATATCTTAAAAATGGACCAACATTGACTGAAAACCATTTTGATACTGATATATATTCTGCATTCCTAATTCTGATTTTCATTTTTGGTTGATATTGGAACGATTTCTATTATCAATGTTGGGAAGGTTCCTATTTCTAATCAGAAAAACTTGAAAATCTGACTTCTTAAAATTAAGATATAAAAACTAAACCTCAGCTGTTTTGCTCTTTGCTGTCTTATATTTATTTTGCCCCCATTTAACGTGTTTTGTTGACATACTGTGCTGAAAGTTTTTGACATTTTCCTTGAGAAAACCAAAACCTCACTAACGCGTTATGCTGTTCAAAAACCCTCCTGATCATGCATGGTAGACAACTTCCACTGCTTTTAGTGCACATGAAGTTGCTGCCATGCTGAGCTCTGAGAAAGTTTACACAAAACACAAACAAAGACTGTGGATTAAAGGATAGGAGAAGAACAATATTTTTCTTTCTATCTTTCCCTCCCGTCTAAATCTTGGTTCTCACCTCATCAACAGTGATTGTGTTTCAGCATATTTCCCAACAGTACTTCTGGTATCAGTTTCTACTTGTGCCCCAGCTGAGCTGCCGGTATTGAATCTCCTCACCGGCTGCTTTCTTTGGACGGTATCTTGGCCCACAGCGAGCCGGTCTGACCTTGTAATGGAGCTTTGCTACAAAAAGGATCAGTGGCGGCGGACGTGCCGACTCAGCTCAGACACCTGCTTCGGAGCTCCCAGGGTGGCTGGCAGGCCGTCCTTAAACAGATAAGGAGCGTATGCCAGAGAGGGGTGCTGACCTGCGAGCAGAGTGATGTTTTTTTTTAGACTATCTGCATCTCAGAGGGTGATTCAGCAAAACGCTGCTCTTCTGTAATAGCTCTCAGGGTTAAGACAGAGCAGGTGGATTACTGAGTTTTATCCATCCCTACCTTGAGCCTGGATGGAATAACAGTTCAATTCTGTCCAGAAATGTGTCCCTCTATTAAGAGGTTTGCCTTTTTGTGAAGATTGTTAAGTCAGCTGACAGGAACCTGTTCAGCAGAGATTTCTCATAAAAAGAAAAAGAAAACAGGACTTTTCCGAGCTTTCAGCTCCTCTACAGATAGAAATCCCTCAAAGTCGTCATCTACGGACTCCTGTTGGTTTGTAGTAAATGTTGTCCTTTCTCTAATGTTCTCAAAATAGGGCAGTAGTTTGACTCCAAGGCTTATCCACTTAAGAAGTATTATTCTTTTTAATTGTGTAATTACAACAGTGAATTTCTGTTGGTTTTTTTTTTACATTTAATTATAGCTGTGTCATCAGTAAAAAAAAAATCTTATGATTGAAAAAACCCCAGATAGTTTAGTTTAGTCATGTTTCAACCACAATCCTCTTAATCCTCCTTATAAAGCTGTTTAGAACTTGTAGCTAAAGTGAACAGAAATGTTTCTCCTTCCTGACTGTCAGTCTCTATATTGTGATCCTTTTTTCTGAGGCTAACTGAAAGAAAACCTTTTTATTTTAACATTTAACATTTTTTCAGTTTTCATTTACTTGCCTATTTCTACTAACTAGCTCACGTTTGTTGTGACGGTTATGTAAATTTAATGATGCCACAATATGAGCTGAGTACTTCTAAAAGATTCTGTGAGTTGATCTGAATACTGACATCATTTCCCAGAAAACATTCGTAAACTTTGTCTTATTGAATCAGCTCTGAATTATCACTCAGAAATGTAGCCAGGAGGAAGGGATTTATCCACTGCCGTCCATCTGTTTGTTAGCCTCTGAAACGTACCCATCACTCTGAAACTGAATAAATATCTTCTCTAGACCATATTTCTCTCTCCATTCTGTTATGAAGGGTTTTCTTTTTCAAGGCTGCCCTATAATGAAAGTAAAAAAAACATTTTTATATCCCACATTTAAACCATTTTGTGTCTTCTGCATTTATTTTCTTTTAATAATAAATCTCATAAATTTTTCTTGTTTATTTTCTATTTTTATTTCATCCTCAGAAGCCCTGCCATGTTCCCTGATGCCCTGGATGCGGCCGGGCGGGTGGAAGGCCTTTCATTGTCCTCTCCACCACCGCTGCCTGACCTGGATGAGGAGGAAGAGGCCGTTTCATCAGCTGAGAGGGGGGCAAAGAGACGAGGCCGCTACCGTAAAAGCCTGCAGCTTCTAAAGCCCTTCAGGATAACACACAAGTAATTTATTTAAAGTTTATAGAGCAGCTCTTTGACCATTAACAACAAAAAAAATAGCATGAATCATATATTAATGTTTAGCTGCAGTGTTCGCTGATGCTTAAAGCTTCCTGTTTGGACAACTTAAGGTCAGAAAAGTTTAGAACAAACTCATTTGGCCTTATTTTCAAGTCGCGTTTAGTGAATCAAAATAAAGCAGGCACGCCGGTGGCTGCATGATGCTGCGGGTTTTTGGTATGGGTGAAAACTGGACACAGTTATGTGTCTCAACAGAACCTTCATTTAAAACACACTCCAACTGATTGGTTTTGGAAAACATAAAGCTGGAAAAAAAGGCTCAAATGCATAAGAAAGGTAGAGAGCTGTTATGGCTAACTCAGTGTCTAATCAGCTGCTGTTGGGGTGTAGCAGGAGGCCATGATAAGGCATGGGAACTTATCCGTCAGTGGCACACAGCACCGCGTTGAATCAGCTCTCACCTGATAAACCGACCCCCCCCCCCCCTTGTCTTTTTTCTTTTTTTTTCCGCTACTCTCGCAGATTTCTGTGAAGAATGTACAAATTACTGTCAGCCAGGATTCTCATGTTGCTGGCTCTGACCATTAAAGGCACCACTTCTTTTTTTTTCATCAGCCTGTACGGTTGATGAGAGAGCTAACATAGCATCTCTGTGTTAGCTCTGCACTCTCACCCATTTTCACGTCTTCTGCTCTATTCCAGGCATCAGCACCCTGTTGATAACGCAGGCCTCTTCTCTTTTATGACCCTACACTGGCTCTCCCCGCTGGCACTGAAGGCCTATAAGCAGTCCAGCTTGTCTTTAGATGATGTGTGGGGACTGTCTTGCCACGAAGCATCAGCAGTCAACTGTAAAAGGTGAGATTTTCCTCATAAAATGAACCGAGGGTGTGGGAAAAAAAAAGAGTCTCCTATTCCTGAAATACTTTCGACTTTGAATAGCTTAAAAGATAAATCTGTATGTTCATGGAGAGGCACTTCAAATCTATTTATTTGCCTTAATTAATATTGGATTATTGGAAAAGGAAAACTGAATGTGAGGATAAATCAAGCTTAATTAGAAAAGACTTTCTAGGTTTAAATGTAATAGATGTTAGTAGCTTTTGAATTAAAGCATTTATCTAAGTTAGTCTATTTGCTAAAAAAGCTGTGAAACAACCCTTTGCTACGTCACTAAATCATCATCCTACATTTAGGTTAGTACATTTGTTTGTAAAATATCTAGGTCTAAAGTGTGTGTAAAAGTTAGAATTTTAAATGGAAAACGTATAACTTCCAGTTTTAAAGGCTCTCTCTTGAAACGCTACAGGTACCACTTCTGTTAATAGCCTCGCAAATTAAAGTTTGATTTTTTTTTTTTAAACAGTTTTAAAGGTACTGGTAAATGCATTATGTTTTCTTGACAAATGTTTAGGTCAAAAACAAAGTGCTAAACAAAGAAAGCTGGAGAGTGGCTTTCTGATCTTTTTAAACCTTTGACTATATATTTTTTAAGTCTTAGAAAAACCAATGCATCAGTTTCTCAATGGATTTTATACAGATTACTTGAGAGGGTTGATCTTAGCCCAGGCGTCTTTAAAGGATCTTTAGTTTTCACACAACCTGGAGCCGTTATCGTCTGATGGGAAACCTGCGCAGCGGGGTTCCAAAAACACTAAAAGCTTTCTCTTACTGGACAAGCTCTTTACAGAGGCTCAGTGCATTTAATAATGGATTTTCGGTTGAATGTGCAAAGATATGTTTTAAAGAAAAGGATTAAAAGAAAAAAGGCCAGTCTTGAGCTGTCAGGTAGTTGGGTGGACTGAAGTTAATCTTGCATCTATGGACAGAATGGAAGCTCTGGGTGGAAACAGACTCCGTGCAAAGCAGTCTGGTGATTCTGATCCTGATTCATTTTCAGAGCTCAAATTATTTCCCTAAAAGAAAAAACATGAAGGCTTCAACTTTGTATTCCACTTCACATTAAACAGCAATCCTAAAAAAAGATGCACATGATGCTTGGAACTCACAACACGACCAACATGCAATGACTGGCTTGCAGGTGAGAACAGCATTCAGCTAAAGGCCTCGCATTCAAAATGATACTTGTGGAGAAAAACTAGCTGCATATTACTTTGAACACACTCCACTGTAAAACATGGTGGTGGCAGCATCATACTGCAGAAGTCTTTCTTCAGTTAGCAGAGGAACGCTGGGTAGACAGAATGTGGAGACAGATGGAGGCGATGAGAGATGAAAACCTTTCATTAGAGTAACAACTCTAAATAAATACCCAGAGCGACACAGGAATGATTTGATCAAGAGAAGCTATGTGTTAGAACGGCCCAGTCAAAGTCCTGAATTAAAATTCAATTGAAAATCGGTGGCAAGACCCAAACATGTATGTTCAAAGCAACATTTTTATAATCTTATTAAAGATGAGCTATTCTAAGATGAATACTTACTGTTTGTAAAAGATTTTAAAAAGGGTTTGTTTTTTTAATTCTTAATTCTTTTCCTTCGACTTCTCAATTATACCTTAGCTTGTGTTTCTCTAACATGCCAGAGAAATACATGAAACTTGACTTGGCTTAAAATATTTGCTCTGTACATGAATCTCTGGAGCTTTTTACTGTTCTTGAAACAATAAAACATAAAAGTAACTATTCGGAATAATTTATGAATTATCTTTAACTGAACCTCCTTCTGTGAAAGGAAGAAACCTTTTACTTGCTTGTAGTAACAGCTTTTAACGGCTTTACTCTTAGCCAGTTTGTTGTTGTTGTTGTTGTTTTTGCGATGTGCTCATGCTGATCCATGAGACCTGACTGATGAGCAGCCTGTCGCTCCTTCTCACTAATGCAGGAACACAGTGCTGGGGTCAGGAGGGGCCATCTAAGTATAGCAGCGATTAGAGATTACTCTGAAAGTTGTTCCCTGACTTGTGTGCGTATGTCTCTCCTCCACCTGAGTCTCACCGTGTCTCCCTCTCACTATAATTAGCTGTCACTGACCGTTAGGCTGCCAAAGCACGGCTTAAGAAATAGTGACGCTCGAGTTTACTGAAGGAACGATCAAAACTCAAATAAGTCCAATGTAGGGCTTTTCGGCGCTGTTTCCTTTCTTACCAATGTGCTGCCTCCATGGCATGACTCGGCAACAAAGAGGAGGGTGACTTTTGAGGAAGTTCTGCTGAATCTGGTGACAACTGTGTGACTGGCTCCGCTGAGGTCTGGCAGTGCATTGCCTCTTCTTCTTTTTTTGTGTGCGTCAGAGTTCCTACTCAAAAGAAGCTGTAATGAACCATCTAGCTATCACTGTGTTGTGTTCGGATGCAGGAGACGGGGATGTTTCAAGTTATGTCATGCATGGCAAGAACAGTTATGCAACCCTTATAGAATGCAGCAATGATGGTATGAGGAGAAACTTGGAGCTGGGAAAAGAAAAAAAAAAAAAAAGGAAAGGAAAGGAAACGTTGGGAGAGTTGACACTTGTTGGTGATCATCGAGGTGCCAAGCTTTAACGCAATGTCCCGGCCGACGCTTCCTTCAAACATCAGCATCTCTTGCCATCTGGCTGGTGGATGTTAGAAACATTTCATCCCTGCTTAAAAAGCAAATAGTCCCTCTTTTTGAGCAGGCGTTGATGCCTCTGTGGTCTCATTTGCATTTCAGTCGCTGTCTGTGGACACTTGGGATCATGTGCTTCTTTTAAGTATTTTGTTTACATTTGGCCTTTTTTAGTGTTTTACCAGTTTTTATAAAAGAAAGATTCGTTGCAGCTGTTGTCTTCACATTTATGTTTAGTGATTTAAAATAAAAACAAAAAAGTCTGGAACTGCCGTCATAGTAAATAAAGATGTTGAAGCATTTCTGTAGATTATTTTTGTTATATCTTCTGTAAGTGTGCAAAGCATAGAGGAATTCATTTAGATTCATTCGATTATTTTCAAATAAAAATCTTAAAAGTGTCAAGTGAATTTCTGTTTCGCCTCTTTATACTGATAACACCTGTGAAAACCTCAGAGGTGTTGTTGACTAACAGCAGGAGCACACCAGACAGGTCAGGGATAAAGTCATAGAGAACCATAAGTTAAAACAGTAACAATAACTACCAATGCATGGCTGTTAACTAACCTGCCAGGCCTGGAAAGGAGGAGAACAATAGTTAAAAAGCCTCAAAGGACAAATAGTTACTCTGGAGGAGCTGTAGAGTGCAATATGTGGATAGAAGCTATAGTTTTGCAGAATACAGATTGAGCAGACATCCTTGCAGAGTAGTAAGGCTGCACTTCATCCCGTGGGAAGCTTTTCTTCTGCTGGTCAGAGTTGAGGGGAGGATGGATGATTATTATTATAGGATGACACTGGAAGAAAATCCTTTGGAAGCTGCAAAACACCAGAGATGGTGGAAAGAATTCACTTTCGAGTTGTGCAGTCACTCAAACACACGACCAAAGCTGAAGTACAGAGATCTGCATTAAAACAATATAATGTCTTCAGATGATCCAGACAATTATTCTGATTTTTTTTTTTAGCTGGTGGTCTTTAGGTTGATATTTATTTCACTCCCTCTAGTTACACGATGAAAACAGCATGGTGATAACAAATATTACACAAGTCTCAATTTAAACTAAGACAAGCACTTATTGAAGGGAGGGGTGACTTGTTACTTTGCCTTTGCCCCCCTGTAGGCCACCGGTGACACTGCACTGTTGCAATATTAAACAGTCTCACTTCATGTTCTGGAATCAGACCCCTTTGGACCAGCAGATTAGAAGTCATCTTGTTACTTGTAGACATAAACCTTGAAGGAGCTTTCTGTATTTACGAGGTTGTTAAAAAATAATAAAATAACAATGTATTAAACATTTTGCTAGTTTTTATTTGTAAGAAATATTTTATGCTTTTAATTTAATTCTACAAAGATATGTGACAATGTAAGGATGTTTAACCAACTGTCTGGTAAACCCTTCAAACTAAAGAGCCATATTATTAAAGCAAGGCAAGATTATTTGTAACCCACATTTAAGCGACATCTCAGTGCTTTATATGATCAAATCATAAGAAAAGAAAACCCAAAAGGTACATTGTATTGGCATAATAACCTCAGGAAAGTTGGAATGCAAAATGAAATGAATGATTTTTATGTCAATTGTTCAAGTGGAGCAACTAAAGGCAACTAAAAAGAGTTTTTTTTTTTAACTTGGATGAAAATAAACCAGGGTTTTAGGATTTTGCAGTTTTCTGGGGGGTTGATATAATCGAAACAAGTCTGCAATGTTTTTGTTGCTAAGACATTCAGTGATTTATAGACCAACAGAAGTGTTTATAGTATATTCTCTGAGAGCCAGTGGAAGGACTTTAGAACTGAAGCGATGTTCTCTGCTTTCTTAGTTCCAGTGAGGATGTAGGTAGCAGTATTCTGGATCAGCTGCAGCTGTTTGATCGACTTTTTAGGCAGACCTGTGATGACACTGTTGCAGTAATCCTCTTAACTAAAGAAGAAAGTACGCATTGCTTTCTTATGGTCCTGCTGAGACGTTAGTCCCTTTAATCCAGGAGATGTTCTTTAAGTGATAAAAGGCCAAACTTGTTACTGTTTTGTGTCCTTTGAAGTTTCAGGCATGAGTCCATCACTACACCCAGATTTAGAGCCTGATCAACAGTTTCTAGTTGTGGAAACTGTGCTGATTCTTCATCGCTTCAATGAAAACGATTACTTAGTTTTTGTTTTTCTTTCACTGTAGAAATAATGCCGCACTTTGACTGTTTTCTAACCTATGTTTAAATGAGGCAAACGTTTGGGTACTAACTGTGCCAAAGTTATATTGTTTTGTCACCTCTACATTAAGGATTGACTCTGAGGTTCTTCTACTGTAAATTTCTTTTTCTTTCTCACTCTCATTCGATATAATGAGGCTAAACTAGATTTTAAACATTCCTACCAATTATATTTCTGCCTAACTTTTTATATAGAATCAAGCATTGCATCTGTAATTTTCTCTGACCTCCCCCCCCCCCCTTTACACACACCATCAGACACACATTTCAGGAATTTCCAGCGCTGTGTGTGTGCAGCTTTCAGCTACTGTTTAATTGTAGTTTCCTACATTCAGCACCATTTGACTTTGGATAGTAATTATCAGTCGTTGTGAACGTGTCGCTGGCTTAATGCTCTGTCTATCTTTGATATGTTTTTAATAAAGTCGTTTGGGGCATAAATTACTTTCTGCAGCTGCTCCGCTGCTGCTTTATGGACTCATTAGCCGTGAAGCTTTTGGCCAACAAGGATATTTGTCCACTTCAAGTTGTGTTCAGCAGCTATAGAGGTAGAGCAGCTTCTCTGACACGTTGGTTACCTTTCTTGGACTAACGGATGTGATGAATCATTCATGATTCTGTATTGGAGCTCATCTTTCTATTATTATCAATTTTGGCTCCGTTCATTTCTGTCTTTTGGTTTCTAACTAGAATAATTGCCCCCCAGGTTGTTTATAGTCCCCTGGAGGACTTCTTGGCATTCTGATGCAATCCTTATTTGTAATAACAGAGAAATGGGATAGACGAAATATTTTTTTTACTCATTCTAATCTTGTAAAGGCAAAGATCTAATCTGGCAATAACTCAACTTTTGCTACCGAGGAAATTGGTTTGATTAGATGTTATTTTTATATATTTGGGTTCCTAATATTTACTCATGATTCTTTTTTGGGGGGGTTTCAGACTTGAATCTTTGTGGCGCAATGAGCTGAAAAGACACGGGCGAGAGGGGGCCTCCCTGACGAGAGTCTTCTGGAGGTTCTGCCAGACCCGGATGCTTGTGGCCGTCTTCTCTCTCCTCCTCACTATGGTGGCAGGCTTCGTTGGACCTGTGAGTACCGTCCAAATTACTTCTTCTCCTGTTTCTCTTCCGTTGGCTCAGCTAATGTTCACCTGAGGCTTTTGTGTTTGTTCTTCAAAATGGTTTTTAATAACTTTCATGCTGAAACTTAAATGAATGCCATTTCAGTTATTAGTCACATTTGTGCTCAGAAATGTGCATTTCTTTTTTATGTCTCTCCTTTTTGTTTTTTGGGTTTGTTTTTTTTTTCTTTAAAATCCCCTCAGAGCAAATATTTTAAAGCAGATTATTTCTAAGCCTTTCATATCAGATATTAAGCATGACTTTAGAATAAGGTTTATATTCCTACTTTATTGCTTCTCTGAGTTCCTTTTGCTTTGTTGTTTTTTTGCTCCAAGCAGTTTATCTTTGATTCTGTGGTACGTTTGCTGTATTTCATCACTGCCTCTAACGTCTAATCGCTTTAACTGGGTTTAGGTTTTGGTCAGGGAAGCATTTGTCTGACTTGGGTGCCTAAAATATTTTCTGTACATGATTACAGAACAGCATTGTGTGGAGCTTTTTTTCCTCCTGTAGATTAAGAGGTTTTAAAGCATTTAACCAGTCTCTAGTTTTATATGCAACATTTGTTTACGCCTCTTGTGAAGGTGTACAAAAATCTTGTTATTAGGGCAGAATATATAAGCAAAGTTTATCTGTGATACTGTTTCACATATTTGCGACATTATGATCAGATTGATAGTTTTCCTCCATTATTATTAACAATATGCCCACCAGTCTGTGAGCCCTCGCCTAGAAATGAGTCCTGAATGGGCAGCAATGACTGTTAAAAGTCCTCTTCTTAATTTGACTGAGATTTGTGGAGATTCTTCTCATTAACCCATTTGGTTATCAACGGGACATGACTCCAGGGTCCAAATCCTTTAGAGTCTGGCCCTTAGACACAATGAGGATCATATTTACCTTGACACCAGGTGTGAGCAGAATGCTAAAAAAAAATGTAGAGGTGATTGTTTGAAAACTGTTGCGTTGTGAAATTTGGGGGAATTGCCAAAGGTTTCCTTAGCAGCCATTAGACACTGCTTACATGCCTACCAGATGTTAACAGGTCATCCCTTTCCAGGACCTGCTGTGTTGAAGACCCTGATCCTGGGTTGGCTGTTCTACCCACTGCTATAGTTTGAACACTTCATGAAATAGAAAAATACCTCCACCATTATTAAATATGGTGCGGCGGCCCTGCTTTACTTCTAAAAGCCTTGGGAATCTGTTAACCCTTTTTTTTTTTTTAAAAAAAAGAAAAATCTAAATCTAATGGAGAATAAACTAAAAATGGGTTGAAATTAGTTGATTCTCCCAGAATATTCACAGTCAGCTGCTGTCAGTTTCAGTTTTCTTAGCAGGAAGAGTTTCCACATGATGCTGAGTTTCAAAGAACATATCACCAACTTTATATTTAACAATCTGAAAAAAAACATATCAGTAGCATTTTTCTGGATTTGTCCTTATTTTCTATCCCTCCCTCTTCTTTTTCTGTGCACATTTAGGCTCTACTGGTTCGAGCACTCCTGGAGTATTCCCAGAGCACACAGGTTTCAGTGCATTATGGCCTGTCTCTGGTAGCCGGGATCTTCCTCATGGAACTAATGCGCTCCTGGTCTCTGGCGCTCATGTGGGCTGTGAACTACCGCACCGCTGCACGCCTACGGGGGGCAGCCCTCACTTTTGCCTTCCAGAAGATCCTCCGCCTGCGAAACACTAAAGACATCACCCCAGGCGAGGTAGGTGGCATCACTGAATCCACAGCAGCTAAAGAGATCTGCTGCTACATCAGTGTCACATGCTGATGATTGAAAGGGTCTCGGTTCTGACCCGTACACCTTTCCTGCTCGTATCTTTTCAAATTATCCCTTCTGACCAACAAAATGGGATCAAATTATTCACACAGTTTAAATGTAGAAATCCAGACATGTGTCTTTTGGCTTATTTGATTATTATCTCGTGTGAAATTGTTCAGCTCTTTAATAGAATATAATCTCTCTCTCCACAGCTGATCAACATCTGCTCCAGTGATGGCCAGCGGCTTTATGAAGCGGTGTCAGTGGGCTGCCTGCTGGCAGGGGGGCCCTTAGTGGGAATACTTGGTCTTTCTTACACTGCATACTTCCTGGGGCCCACAGCTTTACTGGGATCCGCCATTTTCATCTTCTTTTACCCAGTTATGGTACGATTTCACAGTGTATTAAAGAAATCAGTGTGTCTTTCTTTTAAGAGTTAAATTGCTGTATTTTCTAAAGTTCTTTAGAAGTGTATATGTTAATACAGAAAAAAATTGATTTTTTTTTTTTACCAAAATTAAAAAAAAAAGAAAATGAAAATCTGCTTTTACATTTATTTAGCACCAAAAATTCTCTTTAAAATTTGGTAACTAATGCAAACAAACATGGTGGTAGAATTTTCCAGTGGAGATAAAACGTTTTTGTTTTTTTGTTTTTTCTCAGCAAATTTTATTTCCTGATTCACCTAATTTAACTCCAAACTTCTTGCCATCATCTCATATCCTGTTAGACAAACAGGAACCACACAGCTTGATGCTGTTTATTTTTACTGATGTATTTATTTTTTTATTCCCTAAAGGGCATCAGAGTAAAGAGGGCCGAACACATGCATGTAAATATTTCTGACCATTAGTACAGAATATGAAAAACATTTTGTCCTTTTTGATAAAACCTCATAAAATTAATTCTGGTTTCTAGCTGTTGTGAAAAAATGTTTAGCAGCTCAAGGTGAATGAGAAATAAAACAGCCACTACACATAAAAAAAACAACTTTAAAAAAAGAAACAAATTTAGACTTTTAAAGAACCCTGCCAGCACTTTTAATAGGATCATAACTATGTGATCATAAATCTCCCATCACCTTTTTATCTGTTAATGTCGTATTACACCAATTATACCTCTGGCACAGCCGGAGGCGCAGGCGTTCATGTGAAGGGTGTTTATCACTCTAGTGTCCCGGAGAGGCCCTACAGCTCAGCTAATACAAGTGCGTCTGCTTTCATTTCCTCTCCTGCCACTTATTCTGTCATCGTTTCCCCCCCCCTGTCGCTGTCTGGACAGATGCTCGCATCAAGGCTGACGGCGTATTTCCGCAGGAAGTGCGTGACGGTCACTGACCGGCGTGTGAGGCTCATGAACGAGATCCTGGGCTGCATAAAGTTCATCAAGATGTACTGCTGGGAAGACGCATTCTCCCAGAACATTCACAGTGAGTGACTGTCTGCTTCCTAAATGACTCAGCGATTAAATGCAAAAGCTTATTTCCTGTTTTTGGTTCTTTTCTAAAAAATCTAACGTTGCTTTTTATCTATGGCTTTCTGTCTGCTTTATTGAAATAAAGTCACCTGCAAATGACGGAAAACCCATTTTCCTCAAACTGTATTAGTATCTTTGAAGGATACTGAAGGAGGCTGTTTTTATGTGGTCTTTGCAGTTACAGATAACGATTTTTAATCACTCTCTAAATGAATCAAGTGGGACTCAGTTTTACTGCTGTTCGGTGATGACCTATTACAGTGATAAATGATTGGTATTCACTTTAATTACAGATGAGCTTTGCAGGTTACGGAGCCATTCCTTTCAATTAGTATCACCATTACATGGATGATCGGGGTTTTTGGCTGGGATGTATGACTCACTCTCTGCAACACGCTCTGAAATGTATCTAAAGGGAATCCAAATTGGGAATAAGACGTACCGAGAGGATTCAGAGGACGGAGCTCTCATATTTCACACACTGTGCTGCTGGGGTTTAAGATGCTCAGGGTTTTTGTTCCTGCTTTGGCGCCCACTGCGTCACGTTAATAAAACATCCAGCCCATGCATTTAGGAGATACAAACATGGAGCAAGGGGTCAGTTTTTGGGCATTAGGCCCAGAGAGTTATCAAGCCTCAGCAGGTTTTTAAGCTTCTGCAAGAGAGAGCTCTCATCCTCCCTCTTGAATCAGTTTTTTTTAAACAGGCTGCACTGGTTAGTGGCTCTAGGAGTGCTGTTGATTGAAGGTTCATTGGCAGACCCTCTGGGAGCCACTCAACTCCTATTTTGTTCTTTTTTTATGTGGTTTTAGTCTTCTCTCCCTTTCATGTTTCTTCCACAGAAGTGCGATCAGAAGAAAGGGGGATACTTGAGAGAGCTGGGGTCGTCCAGAGTCTCACAGTGGGTGTGGCTCCCATTGTCGTTGTGATAGCCAGCGTATGCACTTTCACCCTGCACATGGCCATGGGCTATGACCTCACTGCTGCTGAGGTATTCATACTTCTGAAGACGGAACAAAGTATCGTCAAATTATTTTCTGAACTCCTTTTAAACATCTCTGTCATGAATCGATCCTTTTTGTATTTTTTCTGTTGGGCTTTAAAGCCTGCTGCCAGGAACCCAAAATGGTGCGAGTAACATTTTTTTTTCTTACCCCTCCTATCCGTAAGGCTTTTACTGTCGTGGCTGTTTTCAACTCGATGACTTTTGCCTTGAAAGTCACACCTCTAGCTGTGAGATCGCTGTCGGAGGGTGCCGTCGCAGTCAAGAGGTTTCAGGTGAGAACGATACAAACGTCTGTTGAGTTTTCACAACACATGTGCTTTCTATATTACTTTACGGGGCTTTTATTGTTGTAGACAAACACGAAGGAAGTCATAATTGTAAAATGGGAAGTGTGAAACTTTTGATGGCAAATCAAAATCTTTAAAGTGCCGCATATAACTGCTTAGACACAAAACAGGGCCGGAGATGAAGTGAAGACGATAGCTCTAGATTTGAGCGTCGCTCGTATCTCTGTTCAATGTGTCATTCACAAATGGAACGATTATGGCACAGCCACAGACCTAATATCCATCTAAACTGAACATTTGAGCAGGAAGTGTTATAATCAGAGAAGTGGGAAGGAAATCTATGGTATCTTTGGAGGAGCTGCAGAGTTTTACAGTTCAGGTGGGAGAATTGGTTGTCAGGTCAACGATTTACTTTTATAGTTTTTTTTCCTTTTTTTATCCTTAAAGATCCATTACTTTCTTAGTCCGTCACATTAAAGAACTTTAAGAAGGTTTTAAATTCTCCTTTAGATTTCATCAAAATCTAAATCTAACTTTATTGTGTGAGAATCGGCAAGAGGTCTCTACCTAGAACAAATGAAAAGGGGATCCTGTTGCTAAACACCTGATATTTTGATGTAGTGTTTCTGTGCACATGTGAAAAGTCACATGTTGGTGATAGAAGTTCCCAGAGCCAGCTAGGGTTAAGTAAGCAGACGTTTCTGCCAAAGATGCACCACAGGATCCAAGCTTCTCTCTGAATTCACTCTCATGCATGAATTATAAAGTGCTGAAGAGCTTAAGGACAGGCCAGACTGTACTTAAAAGCTTTAGGCTCTATAATGCAGTCATCAGTGCGATCCAAGTTAGTCATTACGTAACGCCATGCATGATAGATCTCAAGTGAAAAAAACTTTTAGTCAAAAATAAAAGGTAAATTACAAGTTAAAGTATTTAGTGAACAGTATTTTTTTAAAAGCTTTTAGATTTAGCAGATGGTATATTGAGGACTGTTTGTGACTTAACTCCACAGAGGCTCTTCATGATGGAAGACAGAGAGATGATTTTAGCCAAAACAGAGGATCCCAGCAACGCAGTGGAGTTTGTGGACGCCACTCTGGCCTGGGAGAAGGCGCGTCCCCCTGCTGTAAAGTCAAATCTGCCTCCCAAGAGACACAGCGGGATAAAACGAGTGCTACGCAGGGAGAAGCTTAGTCTGTACATTTCTACAGACGACAAGGTGAATAAAGACGGACCCAACGGGCAAAGTCTTCTCACAAACATGGAGCAGGAGAGTCCGCAGAGCACCATCTCCTCCACCCAGAGCATACGTCCGCCGCTGCACAAAACCCTGCACCGCATTAATCTGCGAATCAAAAGGGTAACGCCACCAATCAGTGCAGAGTTAAAGGGATTTTGTCTAAACAGTTGAGCAAATGCTAATCTGGATAATCTAAACTTCTTATTGAAGGGATCTCTGGTTGGAATTTGTGGAAGCGTTGGAAGTGGGAAGAGCTCACTTCTATCTGCCTTACTTGGACAGGTTGGATTCTTTTTGTTAAAACAAAATGGTTTTTTAAAAGATGTGGTTTTTTTTTACTATGAAGGTGCTGAAATGTTCTGTTTCGGTTCTACAGATGACTTTGGTAGAAGGTCGAGTCGCTGCATGTGGTGGCTTTGCTTATGTTTCCCAACATGCCTGGATCCTCAACGACTCCCTAAAGGAAAACATTGTGTTTGGAAATGAGTTTGACTCAGACAGGTAAAATCACATCTTTAGTTCCAATTAATAATATCTTAAAGAAAAAAAAAAGCAAAGCATCAGAGATTGATTTGCCCGTTTTCACTACAGATACGGTGCAGTGCTAGAAGCATGCTCTCTTCTCCAAGATCTTTCAGAGCTTCCATACGGGGATATGACTGAGGTCTGTTTTTTTTGTCTTCAAAGACCTGCTGAATTTTATTTTCTAAATATCAGGGAGCTGAGTTTAGTGTCTCTCATATAGATTGGAGAAAGAGGCGCCAACCTGAGCGGCGGGCAGCGTCAAAGGGTGAGCCTGGCCCGTGCTCTCTACAGTGAGAGACCCATACTACTGCTGGATGACCCACTCAGCGCAGTCGATGCATGTGTGGGTTCACATATCTTCAGCAGAGCCATTCGGGGCGCAGCGAAAAGCAAGACGGTGCTGTTTGTAACCCACCAGCTGCAGGTCAGAACCACCTGTGAACCTCTTTTTATAAACACCATCCACTGTATGTTTATCATGTAGAGACAAAAGCAAAAAATAAAAACTCTGTATTTGGGATCCCAAGTTTTCAATCAAATGAGTCTTACCTGATGTAAATAAATGACCAATTCTGGTTATTAAATCTTAAAAGTTATGTGATTTTTACAGAACTGTGGCAATCTGAACTTATACTACTTTATCTGTAGCCAACCATCTGTCTTTCTGACTGCCAAGCTTCTTTCTTCCCTCTGGCATTGACTGGGATCATGATGAGGGTAAAGGCTGATCTCCAGGCACATGTATGGTGGGGCTGACTGATGGGATAGAGAACATTTGAAGTCTGTCTGCCTGGTGATTCTTTTTAGCTGGTGTGGCCTTCGGTTCAGCCAAACAAAGCATCTCTACGGCATAAACCACCCAGAATACAAGTTACTGCTTCTTTGCTCAAAATTGAGATGAAATCTGGCTATCTCATCCACCACTGTCTCTTTCCTTGTTTTCTGCTTCAATGATGCTTTAATGCATTGAGAAATGGTCTAATGCCTATAAAATAGATGTGGTCATGTGAATACAATGGTAAATCTGACATTGGATTAATAAGTGAGTAAATAAAATGTGTCTGACATGAACAAATGTGAAAACGATGTATTAGAATGAGCGATTATTAAACATCAAAAGCACATAGAAGTAAATAGGAGTATCCTTTATTGTTTCACTGTGGGGAAAATCAGGTTTGTCAGCAAGGGAAGCGTACAGGCTCAGACTAGACGGGAAAAATCAGAAGAACAAAACTGTAAAAAGTAACAATAGACTCTGCAGCAAAGAGAACAGCATCTAAAAAATAACAAAAACAAATTCTTATGTAGATAAGATGAAAAAACGTAATAATATCATGAATGTAGAAGAGACCCAGGGAGCAGGTAAAACTATGCAAACAGGCAAATCTGTTTGGGTTATAAACAGATAGTGGGCCTGTTGAGAGCAGCTAAAATTCTAAAAGTCTATCAGTGAGAAGGAGCTGCGATGACTCTTTCCTTTATACACTTAGGGTGCAGTGGTCTTTCACTGAAGGAGATCTCCAGCTCTGTAACATCTTCATGTATGTGATGGGAGACATTGTTCCTGTCCATCGATCTCCCACCACCTGTCTTGAAGGCATCCTTGGACAGATCTCATCCAGCTGCAGATAACCTCCTGCTCCAGCCACAACATAAAAGATGACGAATCTCATATAAACTTATTGATAAAGTATTTTTCGTTTGACTTTTCCATACATATGGTGTAGAAACACACCTAGACTTTTTTTATAAGTGTTAGTCTCACCTTTAAAAGTCAATGGGCGGGGCTAACACCTCTATAGACAATGTATTTGGTCTATAGCGGAGTTTCTGAGCAGCGAAAGGAAACATTTGTATGTTTCATAAGAATTATTTACAGTTTATATAACATTTACATGGAGTTTGATTCAGAAAATATGAAATAAATCCTAAAATAATCCTAAATGATGTTTACTTGTTCTCGAATCAAACAAAACAATAAAACAAAACAAAAAATGCCGTTTTATCTGAGCAGCACATTTCAGCAACAAGACAATTCAAAGTGCGTCTTATAAATAATTGCAGGTAGAAATTAAACGGAAAGTAAAGTTCTAGTTGATGAAAATGATACACTAGATAGAAAAAATGCCACGAAATGTTCTTTATTAGATGAAGGACGTCTTGTGTCGCGGTTTTACATTAAAAAATTCACATAAAATACCCGAAGCTTTAAAGTGTTTATTTACGAGTCGATCTTCCAGACGCGCTTAAACAACCATGACCTCTCTGAATTCAAATCTTCCCACCTTTTATACACCTAAAAATTTCTATAAACAAAACCTTCAACCTTCTTACCGTTGTGTTTTGTTTCCCTCCTCAGTATCTGCCTGAGTGTGATGATGTGATCCTGATGAAGGATGGGCAGATTGTTGAGCACGGCAGCCATGCACAACTAATGAGCAGAGAGCGTGACTACGCCACCTTATTCAACAGCATGCAACAGGAGGTAAGGCCAGGGCCACACGAGGAACAAAGCCTGCTCCTTTGAGTCAAACATCTTTGCCCCCCCTTCTCTCCACCCCTCCGATGCACAGCAACTCTGAACATTACAAGCTGAATAATGCATGAGTACAGATAGACAGGCTCGATAGAAGGGAAATGTTAAGATATACAAGGTCTTTCATTATTTATGTACGATTTTTTTTTTTTTTTTTTTCTCGCTGGCGAAGCTGTAAAAAGACTGTGTCACTTTTTATCTCTGTTTAAATTCCGGCTGGTATTAATGCCGCTGGGCCGATTTGGTGGAAGCTTTTCATCAAATCTGAGTGTTTGTTTTTTACATTTGTCTTCTAGAATGTAGTAAAAGAGAATTTGAAGAATAAGCGGACGGGGGGAGTTGTAAAAACAGCTGACAGCGCCGCTGATGTTGCGAAGGTTGAACTAAAGGTGGAAAACAGGGACAGAGGTGAGGGATACTGTCTCTTTTTTTTTTTTTTATATCCTACACATGAGATTAAAGCTGAATGTGATTTTTTTCCTTATCTTTTTTTCTTGTCTTTTGTTTCAGAACAACTGATGAAAGCAGAAGAAAAAGGCTCTGGTGCAGTGGCCTGGTCTGTGTACAGAGCGTACATTAAAGCAGCAGGAGGTCCATTAGTCTTTATCATCAACATCGTCTTCTTCCTGTCCACAACTGGCAGCATAGCCTTTAGTAACTGGTGGCTGAGCCACTGGATCCGGCAGGGCAGCGGGGTAAGTCGAAACAGTTGTTCTAACAAACACCTCAATCAATCAGGCAGATGGTGTCACTGCATTTTTTCCGGGTATCAGAGTAAAAAGGGGTTGGATACATATACAACTCGTGCTTTTTTACCATTCCATGCATTGGTTTGTCACATAAACTCTCAATAAAGTGTATCTGAGTTTGTGTTTTTAACCTGACAAAGTGTGACAAATTTTGAAGGGGTTGGAATATTTTTGCACCTCTCTTAACGTTCGTTTGGCTCCCAGAAGAAAACAAACTACTCTGCTTCAGTGAGTTGTGGCAGCAGACTGAGCATTAAAGCATTAATCTGAATGTGCATGATTAAAAAAGTAACGGCACATCGGTAAACTTAATTAAAAACAAGCACGAGTAGTTGAGAAACAGATGTGCAGCAAAGCAAGGACTCGACGCCGTGGAGGTGATGCGTTCCGAATAGTAAAAACGTCACCAGGCCGGCTGGATTTTATGTACTTTTTCTGAAAGCCAAACTGTGCTTTTCTCAATTTGATTAGGGAGCCAAATGGGGATTTTTTTTTCCTCCTCTCAGTGTTTGTAATTTGTTGCTCCATCTGCCCTCAGAACACATCATTAATCTCGGCGAATGAAACGATGGAGAGCAACAGCATGAGGCTCAACCCCTATATTCAGTATTACTCCACTGTGTATGTCATTTCCATGGGAGCCGCGTTATTTCTGAAAACTGTGAGGGGGTTGGTGTTCGTCAAGGTAAGGGCCTTTCAAATCGTTCTCTTTCTTCCCAAACACTGATGAACTTTAACATCATTTCAAAACTTCACATATTATTAATGTTTTACAGTTAAGTGCTCCCTTATAATTGTCATTTTTCAAGCTTGTGTGGCTGCTGCAGCGTAATGGAAAATAGCTGCAGGCCAAATCCATTTAGTATTTGTCCACTGCTGCTTTTCACAGCTTTACAAAGGCAGTGTGTGTCTGTCTGGGATTGAATGAAAAAAAAATAAAAAATAGAAATCAAGGAAAAGTGTTTGTGCCCCCCCTCCCTCGGGTGCACGTCCTCCTTTTTCACGCTAACCCATCCTGACACACCATTGCTGAGGTTAGTCCCCAACGTTAATACTTGCCACTTGAAATTGCTAATTTTTCAAAGATGGATGATCTTTTCTTACCTCTAGCTGTGATGAGATCTTTGTGTGTGTTAAATATTCCATTAATAGAATTAATTTGTTCTTTGCTGCCACATGTAATTTTTGTCCAATTGGTAAAATGTCTTTTGTGAATTGGGTCACGACCTTTATGTAAGCCTCCCAGAAAGCTCATTATAAATCAGGATTTGACAGCTCAGAAGGAAAATAGCCACCCAGCTCCTCACACATGCTAAGCATATGGAGAGCTGGTGCTCGTAGGTCTGCAGCCGACATGTGGCGGCCTCCGTCTCTGAGTGATTCCCCTTCACTCTATGATTGCTGCCGTATGCTTGTTCAACTTGTTTGTTTACACGTGTCTGGTCTTGCATTCAAACACGACTTGTCTGCTTTGACAGTGCACGGTGAAGGCCGCCTCTGCTCTCCATGACAAGCTGTTCCGCAGGCTCCTTCTCAGCCCCATGCGATTCTTCGATACGACGCCTCTGGGTCGTATCCTGACCCGCTTCTCCAGGGACATGGATGAGGGTGAGGCTTGATTTGTCTTGACTGAGAACCTTTCCCTGAGGAGAGCTCTCAGTCGGTGAAGTCACCGTGGTTGACAAGGTGTAGTGTAGAGACTGAGTGTGATTTGGCAGAGTGTTTTCCCCATGTGAGTTGCTCCCTATTATCCACTTCGCTTGTCTTTGCTTTATGTGTCAATATTTTTGTTTGCTTTTTCGAGCTCCTTTGTGTTTTTGTTTTTTAGAAACCTGCAGTTCATCCTTCATTCTTTTACATAAAAAAACAAACAAAAAAAAAAACAAATGTTTGGGTAGTTTAAGAATCAAGTGAAATAAAGTAGAGGTGCAGATCCAGCTCTGGGTCAAATTATGCAAACATTCTTCCTAAATATTTCAGAGAGAGTAACATGTACCCCAATATAACTGGACTGGATAATTTACTGCTTTAAATGTAGAAGAAATAGCTGTGAGTCTCTGGAGCTCCCAGGTGGGGGTTTAAAATAACTCCGGAAAGGGAAAACATCAGCAGTGAAGTTTTAGATGCGACTGTTGCTGCTCATCAAAATTGAAAGAGTTATTAAGTCACTTTAAAACAACAAAAAAATCAAATATTATTTTTAGATTTTTCAGGCCTGATTTAACATGTTAAATATTAAGGAAGATGACAAGAGAATAAGTAAAAACACAACTGATTCTTTTACCAAGACACCAACATTTTTCCTTAAAATGAAAATGACAGCATTACTTTAGTTGAAGAGGTTGCAGCTGCATAATCAAAAGGACTTCTAGACCACTTTAGATACATGATACTAGATTTCTGTTCAGACTAACAGCATGTTTGGTCATAAAAAAATATAAGATCAGCACAAAGACCTCGTATCATGAGTCAAGCACTATGGTGGAGGTGCTGGTTTGTTTTCCAGCTGCTGAGTCGTCAGTCATGCCGTCTTCTATAAGCCAAAGTCGAATGTGAGGATCGGCTCAAACTGATTCATTACAGGACAATGACCCAAAAAAGATCTAAAGAAGAATGATTTGGAAAATTGATTTAAAGTATTGCAGGGTTCACACCTCAACCCCAGAAAGGTTTTTGATTGAATCTGGTGAAGCAATCCTAAAAATAAATAAGGAAGAAGTGGACTAAGTCCCTCCACAACAATCTGGAAGACTTTCATTCTTGAATCAGATCACAGCATGTTTTTTTTGTCCTGTACTCAATGAGAAGCAAGAAAACATAAAACCAATTTTGAACTCTGAGAAAGTTTAAAATAAATCACCTAAAACATAAATCATGCAAGATGTGAGACTACCTGTGACCATAGATAGACCTTATTCAGAATCGTACTAACATGACCAACAACCAAACCCTTTCCCTCATGCCTTTCATCACACATGGCCCCTGACCTATTTTCTTTTTCTCTTCCTCACAGTGGACGTGCGTCTGACCATGCAAGCTGAAATGCTGCTTCAGAACTTGACTCTGGTGCTGTTTTGCCTGGGGATGGTGGGTATGATCTTCCCCTGGTTCTTGATCTCAGTCCTGCCCCTGGGTGCCTTCCTGTGTGTCGTCAATCGTGTCTCCAGGTCAGACTCTTATCTCTCCGTTTTATTGTAAAGATGCTTGGTGGTGTTTTCCTTTTGCTGGCAGTTGTTTGTTTTGGATTCTATATGGGGCTAAGATATTTCTTATTGGATATATTTTATTATAGGTGCCTATACAGGACTAAAGACTCTGCCTCATTCGTTGTTTATGCATCACTGCAAGCTTTGTTATTAGGTTGAATCCAACAAGGTGGGAAACAACTTCAAAATAATGGGGTTTTATTTAATTAATAATATCAAGATAAACATAATTCTTAGTTTTAGGATCAAACATAAAAACTACAGTTTATTATATTAGTAGTTTGTGCTGTGGGTCAATGTGAAGCCTGAGAACTGATCACCGTTGCATTAAAGCGTCCCCACAGCATGATGCCGCTGTTCTGTCTCTCCACACTTTACAGTTATAGTCTGCTTTATGCTTTCATGTGATGTAATGTATAGATATACAGGTATGCATAATGCACTACATCTTCTATTCCTTCACTTATGTTTTCACCTAAAACCTGGATTTTAGCATTTCTTTCATCAGATCTGACTCCAGCTTGTCTCTTCTGAGATGGCGTTCATTAAAGAAAGTCTACATTTGGAGACGTTTAATTGGTGTAAAATGCAAGTGGAATTAAATATAAGCTTTGATAAAAAGCAGACTTGAAGTGATTCTCGACGGTTGATGAAAAGCAGCGGTAACCCCTCAGCAGCGCTGCTTATAAATGGACCATCTCATAAAGATGCCACATGCCAGGCAGTATACGGATGGATGTTTTGTAAAAGTGGATCTCCCATTGAAATTACCCACTTTTAAAAAATGCTTCTTTTTTTTTATGGATTTCTGAAGTGAAACTGCCCAAGGCATAAACATATTTGTGTGCGTGGCTGCCTGGAAGGGAGCAAGTGTCATGTTCTTTCCTCGTCTCCTTACAAGCTTTTATGAGGAAGCCAAATGATTCATTTGAGACTTGTAATTCCCAAACTCTCTCTTTCTGTCTTGGCAGCCAAAAGTAGACAGAACTCTTGCCTTTGTCAGTAAACCTCCTCTTCTCTCACTTCTGCGTCAAAAACTCACCCGTCTACAAAGAGCACGGCTCTCTGTTGCGTACTACACAACCATCAGTGGTGAGAAAGAAGCAATTCGGAGGAACAAAGGGAGCATATCTCTCTCCATGTGTCGTCTCATCATCACCTGTGTGCTTTGGCGTCATTAGAACTAAAGCATTTTCCACTACATTATTCACCAGTTTTCCATCGATTTTAATCATCCTCCATATCACCATCCAGTTCAACCCAAATGTACCATGCATTTGTTTTGTTTGAATCACTTTCACAAAGCTTTTAAGCTTCCCTCCGTGCTTTGCTTCCTAGGGTTCACTGTTGGTTTTATTCTACAACACCTCAAGGTTTTGTCACTTTCCTACTACAAACTTTTATAGATTTTATTGGGACTTGAGTGGATAAGAAATCCTCGAAGAAAAGATGTTAGATGCTACAGAAAAACCTGCTGTTGCTGGGGCAGAGGCTCACCTTACAGCAGGACATAAAGCCAGAAATGAATACCGTATTTTCCAGACTACAAGTTGCAGTTTTTTTCATAGTTTGGCTGGGGGTGCGACTTATACCCTGGAGCGACTTCTTTGTGAAATGATTAACATGTTATTATATCATTTCACACTTATTTTCACACTAAACCGCAAAAGGACGCTCTAGGCCTGTGTTGATCATTTTAACATTCGTGGTCACTTTTAAAAACAACTGAGAAGATGTTGGATATTATCAAATAAATTTCCCTAAAAAATGCGACTTGCTGGCGTGCAGGTGGCGCGGTAGTTAGCGCACGCGACCCATTTACCTTAGTCCTTGACGCGGGCGACCCAGGTTTGAATCCGGCTTGTGGTCCTTTCCCCCTCTCTCATACCCACTCTCCTGTTACCCTACTGTCTGAAAAAACTCAAAATAATGTGACTTATATATGTATTTTCCTTTTTTATTACGCATTTTATGGCTGGTGCGACTTATAATCCAGAAAATACGGTACATCATATATTAGAATGGCCCAGTCAAAGTCTAGACTTGATAATAATGAACAAACGAGGCTGGAATTTGGAAATTAAAACCTTGGATTAGTTTCTATCTAATCTGAATGAGCTTGAACTACTTTTTGTTGAAGAAGAAGAATGTTTTCATCTTTAGATGTGCAAAAAGTTCTAGAGAACTCACCCAAATGAATTGGAACTGTACAGGCGGGGCTGGATAAAAAAAAAAAAGTTTCAGGTTTTATGCTACTATCACCATTAAATAATAGGAATTATAGTTTTATGTTGGAGTAATGTGGTAAATAAGGCTAAATAAAATGTATGCAAGACTTGGCTGATTTTAATGATTTACTGTTTTTTTTAACTTACAAAAAAAAGGTTAGGTTGTCAATAATGTGGCACTTTGTTTTAGCTTACTTGAAATTCTGATTAAAAGTATTAATTTTTGGTTGTAAAGGAACAAAATATAGAAAAATATTCAAGGATGAATGCTTTTTCCAAAGCAGCGTGTTTCAAAACATCTTTGCTCAAAAGCTTTAATTATTTTACACAATCATCCAATATTTTCATTGACATGATATCAGCAGCTCTGCTATGTTTTTGGACTTGATGATTGAAGTGGATTTTCATGGGAATACATAGAGACAAATCCAAGCGGAACAATGATTTCATGCTTTCCTGGAGCCACTGTTTACTTCCCCATTATTGCAGCTACATGCTTTACTCAGATTGATTAGTTTATTTCAAGTTGAAATTAAAATACTGTCGTTGTTTTTGTTTTTTTTAGAGTTTTCATTCGCGAGCTGAAGCGCCTGGAGAATATCAGCCAGTCACCATTCACCTCCCATATAACCAGCAGTCTGCAGGGACTTTCCACCATCCATGCATATGGAAGAGAGCACAACTTCCTCCAAAGGTGAACTCAAGGATATCTGTCATTGACCAATGTCATTAAACTTTAAATTAATCTTATCTCCACTTCTAGTTTCTCTCCTTTCTCCTACCCTATAAATATATTAGACCACAGCCTAGAATTGTTGCCCTCAGCTGCACTGCAGTGCAGAGCCATGCTTACTTCCCACTGAAATAGATTAACAACCACTCTCCTTGTCTTTTTTCCCCCAAAGATATCAGGAACTGCTTGACACCAACCAGGCCACCAACTACCTCTTTAGTTGTGCTATGCGCTGGCTGGCTGTTCGCCTGGACCTCATCAGCATCTCCCTTATCACCGCTGTGGCACTTTTCATTGTCTTCATGCAGAATCAGATACCTCCAGCCTACGCAGGCCTCGCCATCTCGTATGCAGTTCAGGTCTGTGAAGAAACATGTCGAAATTGTGATTTCTTAGGCGTATTTAAGCCTAAATGTTTTTCATCGTTTGATCACTTTTGCAATGACAAACTTAGATTTATCTTACTGGGATTTAATGTGATGAAATGGAAGAAAAACAATATAAAATTTCCCTTTATTCTTCTAATGAAACTTGCAACATGCAGGTTTTTTGGAGTAAGTCTCCATCAGTTTTGCGCACCTAGAGAATGGACATTTATCTTTAAAAGCTTAATTAAGCTCCATCTTTTTGATTGAGAGCATATCTGACCATCTTTTTTTTTCTTTTTTTTATCGCAGCTTTTCAGTTAGATTTATGTCTGGAGCTGAGCTGTGGATATTAGCAGCTCCTCCAGAGTTACATTGTGTGTCTTGGCTGCTTCTCTTTGCCCATCCTGTCAGTTTAGGTGGATGTCCATGTCTTGGTAGGTCTGAAGTAAGCCTGAAAGAATTAATCGGATCATAGAAATAATCGTCAACTAATTTAGTAATTGATTAATCGTTAAACAAAGTATAGAGACTTTAAAGCATGTCTTTAGCTGACAGAGCAACACACTTGGAGCAGAAATTATACCAAAACTGTAAAAATATAGAAATGTTTTGCATTTAGGATAAAAAAAAAGAAAGTTTTTCATCTGTCAATATGCTCTGTCAAAAGTTCCACAAGTGGAAAAGTTTTAGTATCACTTTTGTATAAGTATAAACTTTTCACTTTTCGATTATTAATGGATTAATCGAAAAAATAATCGGCCCTAATCTGAAGATGTGGCAGACTCTTTATTCAGACGATTATAACCGTGCTGAACTTTAAACTTCTCCAAACCCTTATTCCTTTTAAAACCTTTTAAGATTCTGAGGCAATAGCAGTAATACAAACCTCTATTTTCCTTTAACCTCCTAATTATACACTACCTTATGCCCAATATAATGCAGGGAGCTTTGCTTGAGGTGTATAAACTGTATGTGCAGCAGCTGGCTTGGGTTGTGTTATTTGCAGCGTCTTATTTCACGTTCTAACCAACACAATCAGGGTCGATAATTGAGATCAATTAGCAAGACTGTGAAGGAGGCATGTCAGCGAATCTCTGCTGATGATGTCTAAACAGGCAGTGCTTTAAGGTAATTGGTGTGACAGTGATGATTATGAACCTTTTAACTCTCTGCTTGTCTGTCACCTCCAGCTGACCGGCCTGTTTCAGTTCACGGTGCGGCTGCTCACCGAAACCGAAGCTCGCTTCACATCCGTTGAAAGGATCAATCACTATATAAAAGTAAGGGGCATTCTTTTTTTCACAGCGGTTAAGGATAGAGCAGATTAGCTGGCATGTCACTGTGTTTATTTTTGGTTGTTTTTTATAATGTGCATATGATCTGTACACACTTTATATCGCATTGCAGAACTTGTCTCTCATTTCACAACCTCTTCCTCTTTAATGCAAAAAAAAAAAAAAACGGCTTATAGAGAAGAAATCACTGCAGATCAGTTGGGGGGCTCGCCCCCTCTTTAGGAATTCAGTGATTCATTGCAGATACCATCGCCTCTTCTTATCTCAGAGTCTTGACAGTGAAGCACCCAGACAGAGTCCTGAGGCAGCCACTCCTGCCCCCTCCTGGCCTCAGCAGGGAAAGATCAGCTTCCAGGATGTGAACATGCGTTATCGAGATCATCTGCCACTGGTGCTTAAGAACCTGTCGTTTACCGTTTTCCCCGAAGAGACCATTGGCATCGTAGGCCGTACAGGATCAGGTACAGCTGACCTTCTTTGTTCCTTAGCCTGCAGCGTTCCCACCTCACATTTATATCTATGTTTCAACATGTCCACATTTGTCAGCACAGCATCTTTTTTTATGTGCGTTTGCAGGGAAGTCCTCTCTGGCTGTAGCTTTGTTCAGGCTTGTGGAGCTCAGTGCTGGCTCTATAATCATTGATGGGATCGATATTGCACAGATTGGCCTGGATGACCTGCGGAGCAAGCTGGCCATCATTCCCCAGGAGCCGGTGCTCTTCATTGGGACCGTCAGGTAATCCAGTTACAATTAGTTTATCATCAGTAGCTGTGGCTCATTCACTATTCTGAGAGGTAGAATTAATTTTGGGTTAAAAAGGTAATTTACTGGCTTTCTAAAGTTACAATATGTGTTTTATTACATGAGAAATATTTTTTTATTGTTCTTATAATCGAATAGATCATGTAGCAGCTCAATAAACCAGCTTCTTACTGAAAAAAAGCTTGTCTCAAAAATCATTAAAAAGGTGATTTTGCATCACTGCACCCAGAGTAATATATCTAGAGTATTTATTTCTGGTTCCCAGGTCATTTGAATATCAAGTGGATTTTGCAGATATTTTGGCCTATAGAAAGCCAGTGTACAGCATAGTTTAAGCAGTAATTACTGATTTAATTAGCATCACATTGATGTGATCAGCCTATGGTTCAGATTATATGTTAAAAAAGAAACCGATTGTTTGATTTGCAGCTCCCAGTTTCCCAAATTTGCCTTTGCTATATCGCATCTTCTTCCTCACAAAACCTCCATAGTTGCTTAGATCCAATCTGACTGGTATTAAGGTCACAGGGATACAATGGTCATTAAAATAAGAGCCAGGTCTGGCTGGAAAATGAAATAATTACCTCCATAAATAGCCTGGAAGCAGACTGAAGAAGGATTTCCTGGTAGAACCTCAGCCTTAGCTTTAAGTAGCTTCAGTCCTCCACTCTTCCTTCAGACTCTTAGACTTTGATTTCAAATGAAATGCAAAATTTACATTCAACAAGAAGAGGATTTTAGAACTACTGATAAACATTTAAGCATTTTAGTCCTTATCGTGAAATAACTTCCTGACATCGAGGTCACGATGCAGTCAGCCAGGTTTCCTTAGATCAAAATGCTTTAACCAGTCTGTCTGTATGGTCTGAAAAAATTGTCTCTTGAGATGACATGTCTTGTGAATTGGGGCTTTATTAATTAACTGAATTAATGTCTTAAATCAAGGAATATAGCAGCTTTAACTCACATCCTGAATGTTGAATGGATGCTGGCTCTAAAAGCGCTGAGTCTGTCTACAGGCCACTTTTGGTGAATAAGAGCCATCAAGCTCTTAATGTCGTTATCTGCCGCATGTTTTCCTTTGACTCAACTTTCCTTTCATGAGCCTTAGCTATGCTGATAGGCAAGGCTTTGTTTAAAGGTTAAATTTTACACTGATTGAGGAATCTCCGTTGATTGCTAATAGGTAAAAATCGGCCATTCATTAAAGTATCTACTAGGATGTTAGACCGATCTTTATATGCATGGAAATAAGCTGCAGCTCCATCCTCTATCTCCTTTAATGTAAAAAATGGGAACATGACTATAAGCATAAATCATTCTATGTACTGTTTTAGATACACAGAGGACCAGCATTTATAATGGTTTTTAAGGTCAACAGTAGACCACATTTGTTGGATTAATGATACTTATTCCATCGTTGTTATGATTTTTTTCTTTTCTGCCACCAGGAGCAATTTAGACCCCTGGGATCAATATTCTGATTTGCAGATCTGGGAAGCTCTTGAGAAAACGCACATTAAAGAAATGGTGAGTTATATAATCAATATGTTGGAAATTACACGTTCCAAGGCAGCAAAACTTGTCCTCATAGTTTGGCTCTTGTGTGGCTTCGATTCTCCATAGGTCTGCCAGCTGCCTCATTCTCTTCACTCAGAGGTGACGGAGAACGGAGAGAACTTCTCGGTGGGAGAACGGCAGCTCCTCTGTGTGGCCAGAGCCCTCCTGAGGAACAGCAAGGTGTTGATTGCATTATGCTGTCATCTTTTATTTACATCCTCATTTTTTTTCTCTCTTCTCTGGATGAGGGATGATCTCCTCGGGTTCAGCTAATGAGAAAATAAAAGCCATCTTTCATCTGGTTTTGAATGGGATACCAGTGCCACCTAGTGTTGGTAACTTTAACTGCAGGGCATCAGCAGCACAGATACTGACGGATGTTTTAGAGTCAAGTCTTTAATGAATCAAGCAGCAGTTTTCTCTCTTGTTTCATTATTTTTCTCTCTTTAGATCCTTATTCTGGACGAGGCTACGGCGGCCATCGACACGGAGACGGATCGCCTCGTCCAGGAGACCATTCGCAGTGCGTTTAGCAGCTGCACCACTCTCATCATTGCACATCGTCTCAACACTGTGATGAGCTGCAGCAGGGTCATGGTGCTGGACAACGGCCAGGTGTGTAGAAAACTGACCGCAGGCTGAAGCCCATTTACAACCCAAAGCAGCCTTGTGACTTTGAGCTGGTGAATACAACTGCTGCTTCAAAACAACCCATAAAGCCTGAAGAGAACATGAAATGTCAACATGTTCCACCTGGTTTATGGCTGCATGTTTCAAAATAGAAAAGATTCTCTGAGTTAAATATCATAAGCTTGAAATTGCACTATTTCTGCAGAGTTTTTAATGATTTACTTTCATTGCTCTGGCAATATCTACATAGAGAATTTGAGTCTGAAGTTTTTTATACATCTATTGTTTTTCAGTTTTTCATATGTATGCTGTTTTATTAATTTATCCGAGGGATATATTGAGTGTTTTCCAGTTTGAAAAAAAATGATACAACAAAAAACGTATGTCTATGTTTAAATGTATTGTGGATACTTTCTAATCCCTCTAGGCCTAGAATTATACACAAAGATTGAAAGATGTAAAAACACCCTCATATATATTGGTACTGATGCACAACAGTGATTTGGAGAGAAACCGCATGATTTTCTGCCACCATCAACAAACTTCTAACTGGATATTTGGACATTTCTGACTACAAAAGGCTGAGCTTATTTGAATTGGTTGACCTGATGGCTGCCTTCTCTAGGCTGAGGTCTATCTAACCTGCTTTATCCATGCTTGAATTTATTTGGATGAGTTTCTGGGAGGTTCGGTTGGAGCACCCGAACTCACCCTCAGGGGAAAACAAATCAGTCAGGATGTTTAAGAACAATCTACGAGGTTAAAGGTTGATCATAGATGAAAAGTTTAAACACCACTGTTACAATTCAGAGTTTAGTGGACTGTTAGAAAAGATTTTTATGTCCTGAAATCAACTGTGTGCAGTTTGTAGCAGCCCTTGTGAAGAAACCAAATTTGAACCAGTTCAATTTAAAAAAACATTTTATGAATGTTATGGAGACTCATACTATCTACTTTTCTATAGTTCTCTTAGATGGTAATGGCAGACGGTATATGGAGGTGTGGTTTGCAGAGTTACTATCTTGTGGAAGAATGCCCAGAGTTTTCCTCAATATGGCGTAGGTCAATAAATATGGTCAAATGAGGAAAAGGTAGATTCTAGTACACAGTGACAGGAAGCCGTGTTAAAGCCCCATTTCGGTGAATGTAGTACCGTTGCTTTGAACTTAGTGTAAAATATCAGTGAGACATAATTGGCTCCAAATCTACAGTAAGAATTAAACCAGTAATATAACATCTGTTCATTTGTCCAGTTATTAGTGAAAGTGCACGAATGGGCTTAGGGGTGTTACTTAAAGTTGAATGTAATTATTTGCTGCTAGATCTTTGTTGTTGTTGGATATTGTGTATTCCTTCTGCACCCGCTAAAGCAGAGTCCAAATGGTTAATTAAAAAGGTCCAAATGAGCGTGGCATTCATGCCAATGATGTGTGTGTGTACAGACAAATGCGTCTCTGCGGGTCCAAAAGATCCTTATTAGAAAATAAACCATATCAACTCCCTCAATGTCCAAGCTTCAGACATAAAGCCAAATATATATGCAGTTACACATCGAAGTCTGGGTCCTTCAACAAAGCCAAGCAATATTTTCAAGTTATTAAAATTTTCTTTTGTGAGGTTTCAATAGATTCATCGCATCGATGCTAATCGTGTCTTATCTGTTTTTCTCTCTCTCAGATTGTGGAGTTCGACTCGCCGGCAGCCCTGCTCACAAATGAAAACTCCAGATTTCGAGCCATGATGGAGGCGTCGGACAGCAGCCAAAGCAGATGAAATAAAACACTTTAAATACGGGAGCCATGATTCTGAAAAAATATAGAATTATGCAAAAACATCACACACATCCCAGAGCCTGGGACAATGTTTAAACATTAAACACATCCGGTATTGGTATGCAAATGAAGATTCAGCTAACTCCTGCTGTTTGTTGTTGTCTAATAGGTTATTTCCTAAAGGCCAAATAATTAACTCAGACAATAGCACTTTATGTTTGATGTGGTGCTTCCTTTTTTCTTTGGAGGTCAGTTAGTCAGAGCTTTTGTCTTTTGTTACTCAAACCTCAGAGTGCAATAATGTACTGCTAAATCAGAGAATAACATCATATTTGCTGCTTTGGTTGTATTTAGAAGGAATATGTTTGTCTTTGTTTATAACTTAATGGCATGTTTCAAAGAAAACTATCTGTTATTTATTCCAAGCTTTTTTTTCTGCTCTGTTCGGTAAAAAACAAAACAAAAAAACAACCGTTTTTGTTTTGTTTTGTTGCAGCCTAATAGATGAGTTATTATAGCCTTGAGTTGTTAATACTTTCAGGTTATATAAAGGAATCAGCCATGTCGCCATGCTTTCTGTGACTACTTCCAAGTACAGTACTGTGATTTGAAGTGAGCTTAAGCTTCTGAAAGCTGGAGTTTAAAATCTGCACCTTTATTTTATTGTTCTTTCATTTTATTTTTTGGAGGTCTGGAGGCACAGTACGTGATGTTTCTCACAAATGTGAGAATTGTAGACGACTGCCTTATAGTGAAATACATGCTGAACAATCAAGAACAGTGCAATAATGCTTTGATACTTTTTCAAGATTGCCTTTATACACTTGAGATTGTTATGCTGTAATAATTTTGTTAAATGTCAGATCGTTTTAATATAATGTTTTTTAATAAAATGTTTACACAAATGAGAGTGTCTAGAGGTTTATTATACTGTGCCTTGCAAAAATATTTGCTATTTTGAAGCTTGTTTTTGCACAGGGTCAAGCCTTGAATGCTCTTGCTTTTTTGGGGGGGTAAGAGCAGCAACAAACTCTTGGTTTTTTGGACTTTTGACAAAAAATAAACTTTTTTTTTTAATACCTGAACTTCAGAAACAACATCTGCAGAAAGCTGGCTGGCTGAGTGTCGGAGTAGAGCTAACTCTAACAAGAGGAACACGCTCAGAAGTGTGTATCAGTCAAGCTAAACTGTGTAAAACCCTTATCTCAAGGCGACTCCGACAAGGATCTGCTCACACTCTCCTCACCACCACTAAACCAAGAAATCCACTTGTTCAGCCTTTGAGATCAACACCAGGAGTAATAACATCTGCACTGCTTGACCTGCAGAGAGGAGGCTGCAGAAAAACTAACCAACGCTGGGATTTTAAGCTTAGGGGTTTATCTTTGTTTGCTCTTGTTTTTGTTTTTAACAAGGTTGGAAATTTATCAGAAACCAAGATAAAAATTCAAAGCCACTTTTCTTTTAGTTCAACTCAAAAATACTTGATTAATCCCAAAAGAGAAACGAAACATTGTGTTAACTAATCAGATTTTGCAGATGTTGCTAGCTGACGGCAGGAAGGATCTTCTGTCAGTTTTGACCGAGCTTTTGACCGAAGACGCTGTTGGTGTTTAACAGTCTGATAAAGAAGAAGCTCAATGTTATTGATAACATTCTTCATTTTATAAAAGGAAAGAATGCAATCATCCTGATTGCAGTTCAGAATCCCCTTAAGCTCCTTAACTTCTCATTGTTTAGTGATGCTTCAGTGAGCTACAACACACTCAGACTCATTCATGGTATTAAAATGTTCTTTATCATTAAAGATTTAGCTTTCAAATAAATTATAAAAGATAAAAAAAGCTTACATTGACTACACGGTGTATTTAAAACAATTCCTGCAAACACATACATTTACATATTCAGTGAGTTGCAAAACTGTCAACCCATCAAACCTAAGATGGACTCATCCATTTACAGGAATAGCATTCAAATATTCTGAACTTTTGTGTTTTATCAGGTTGAACCATAAATTTCAGCGTTGTTTATTGAGCTTATATGATAAAAACAACACAAATCAGTATTTGAGGTGGAAAGAAAAAGATCTGTGTTTTTCTATTTTTCTACAAATATCTGCACTACGATATTGACTTTAGTTAAGAATCTCTGAGTCAATGAGTATTGCTACAGTCACAGCAACAGGAAGGTTTTTGGGACATGACTAGAAATGCAGTTTGGTGCATGGAGACGGATTTTGAACAGAAATGAACACAGATCCTCTATTTTATTTAGTTCTAGACTGACTGTGTCATTGTAATGAATATATAAGCTTTTATCTGAACCCATGATTCTCAAACTGTGGCACCAAAACTGATATATTTACCTTAGCTGCCTCAAGTGGCATTTAGAAAAATAATATTATTAAGTTGGATGAGAATAAGATGAAAATGCCAATACACCTACTTTTCCCCACTGAGGGATGATGAGAAGTATTTAAATTATTCTGTTCTAGTAAGTAAATAGCAAAAACAGATTTTATTATTTATTTTAGTTAGTTATTTTACCACATTTGTTCCTTTAGAAACTTTTCCAAAGAAAAAAGTTGTTTATGGTGACTTTATATACTTTCAAACATTAAAGCAACAGCTCCAGTAATGGTTACAAACTGTGTGAGAATCATTTATATAGATACAAATCAACAGAACTGTAAATAAATAAATAAAATTTCTTTTTTTTAACCGTGGTTATAACAAAGTGTTGTGTGTGTCTAACAGTGATATTTCCCCTCTAATGTTTAGAGCTGATTTGATTAGTTGTCTGCAAACAAATCCAAGTGAAAAGCTCCTCTAAACAAAATATCTTATTACACAGCGACCATCGCTCTCTGATAATGTGTATCTGGTTGATGGTTTTTATGATTTAGTGAGATGATTTCCGATGCTTTGGTGATTTAATGTGTGTGTGTGATTGACTGATCTTTCCAGTGATTTTACTGCACATTTCTTCTGATGTTATTATAATGTGAACCACTTTGAGTCGCCTTGCCCCTGAAAAGTGAGATTGAAGCACATTTGCAGTGTATTTACTGATACACTCTAACAAACCTTTTAGGCCTTAACAAAAAAGCTGGATTTCTGCTTGACTCTCTTTACTAACAGGTGACCCCTGGAGGTAATTATTAGACCGGATTTTATTTAGGGAAGTAGGATTAATGTGGACTTAATGTCATTTTTCCACAACCTTTAGGGTGTTTATTCTATATAACATCTCAGTGAGATATACTCTGGTTTGTGGTTGTATTAAAAAGGTTTGAATGCTTTTGTTTCGCTCTTTATGTGACTGAGGAAACATATAAGGATACAGGTTAAGCGGATGATAAGAGCCTACATGTTGTAGTGTGAGGATAAAAAAATCAACACAGCAGCAAACAGAGCAAGTAAAGCAGGACATGTACAGAAAAGATGAGCTCATGCTTTTCTTTTGTGTTAAAGGACAAAATCCAGCATTTAGAGTCCTTACTGTTAGCACCAAGATTTAAGGATATACTGACGAAGTTGCACTTCTGTCCTTCAAAGACTTGTTGTACTTTCTGAAACCCTACTTCTAATGTTCTGCAAAATTTTAGGTTCACACGGGGTTTCCACTTTCTTATTCTCCTCTTACAGATTCATCCTTAATGGTCTTAACGGAGAGCAAAGTGGAACCGACGTCAAAGTCCTTGTTTGCGAGCAGAAAATTGTCCATTAAAGCTGATTCTGAGTTGTCAGTGAAACTGTGCAGCAGATGTTCAGGACATGAAGTGCAAATCAGCACCACAATGTCATTTCTAGAGAACCTGCTGTGTGGGGGGGGGGCGCCCCCCCCCCCCCCCCTTCATACCTGTTAAATGGTTTCAGCTGAGTCAAAGCTGAGGAGGGTGCAAACAAGGAGATAAGGTTTGCTGTCATCAAAAACCCATCAGCTGTGACTACAAATAAATCTCTTTGCAGTAACCGTGCTGATTTATACGAGACATTTCTGTTTAAAGTTAAATTCTGAGTCCTTACAACACCAGGACTGAGGAGCCCTGAGCTTCCTGTCCAACTCTAAGTAATGCTCTAACCTTCTTGGAGCCTTCTTTGTGAAGGATTTCTTGAGGCCAGTCCTTGAACAGTCCCGCCTGGATGCTTTGGGGATTTTAAAGATACATTTTCATGAACTCGGGCAAAGTTGCCTGAAGGTCCTACAAATTTTTCACAGAATACGCACTGGGGATCGCTCCACTCTATCTGTGACATCGACTGCACTGGATAGAAAAATGCTCTTCAACTGGAAAGGATCTAGTATCTCCAATAATCATTATGCTGAATTGGAATTATTTTTATTCCGTTTAGAGTGAGAGGCAAAGTCAGAAACTAAACAAGGTCAGACGATCTCCCATTGTGTGATGCAAAAGGGCAGTTTTTTGTAAGAGTATTCGTTCCTCCTCTTCCTTTATATGATGTATGATGTCAGTAATACAAACCAATGTATTTCGTTTAGGACTTTCTTTTGTCTTGCAGATCAACATAAAGTAGTCCGCGGCTATGAAGTGAAAGGAGATTCTTCATAGTTTACAAGTAGTTTCATCAAAAAAAAAAATCTAACAATATTAATATTCAGTTCCCTTTTTTCTAACGTTCCTAAATTAAATCCAGTAACAACAACGGTTCATTAATTTACATCCAAGCTTTTGAACAATTCAGAGCACTGAAAAGGAAGTGTTTCCTTGTCACTGTCGTTACATGCATGCTTGGTGTGAGGGATTGCTGTCGAGTCAATGAGTCATGCAATCAGCTTGTTTTCCTTAGATACAAAACTTTGAATCAGTGTAACTGTATGATTTGGTTTAATTAATGGTCTCTGTAAAGTGCCTTGAGATAACATGTGTTGTGAACTGGTGCTATATAAATAAAAATCAATTGAATTTAATTGATTCATTTACCATCTGAAATAGAAAGTGTTTGAAAAAAAACTACCAAGAAACAATCACCCACTGACAGTGACAGGCAGGGCTGGGAGACCATAAAAGTCCAGTAACTCTGGAGGAGCTACATGGGTCAGAAAACTGGGAAGACACTCTGGCAGCAGAAGAGTTATGAATCATGCAATCCCCAAATTATTGTGGATCATAAACTGGCTGGAAAGAGACTTTTGTGTCTGTCTTTATACAACTTCCCTCTTGCCAAGCATCTATAAAGGACAGATTTGAGGAGATTAGGACCAGCACTGATCCTGTGGATCACAGCCAGCTAGTTTATTGAAGTAAGCAAACATAATGATGTTTTCAAACATGTATCTCTGTTAATCATGATGGTTTTCCGCTTTAACCAACATAACATATGCTTGGATATTGTTGCTTTGAAAAGGTACTTCTAATTTGATATTCAAGTCTAATTGTAACGCATATTCAATTTATTTGTGCTCCTTTACTTTGAAGTTAGGGTGTGTAAGCATCCCGGAAGTTTCCGTCCGTCTGTTGAAGGCCGGCTGAGCTCAGGCTGCTGGGGAGGAGGGAAGCTCTGGCTGTGATGCCGCTGGATGATGGCTGCTTTCGGGATCTTAAGTTACGAACACCGGCCTTTAAAGCGGTCCCGCCTCGGCCCTCCGGATGTCTATCCCCAGGATCCAAGGCAAAAAGAGGTACGACATTTGCTTATTGAGATTTAAAAGCCCAGGGCTCATTTTTGTGGCCAAGGAAAATACTCTCTGCAGAGCTAACTAGCTAGCAGCAGCTAGCCCGTTTAGCAGCCGCTCAGGGCCTCTGAACAGAGTAACAATGAGCAGCAGCAGCAGCAGCTCCTGGTTGGCAGCCTGTAAACCAGCTCTGTCCGGCTTAAGTTTGGAAAAACAACCCGCTGCTTTCGTGACTCTGTCAGTCTGGCTAACCCTTCAGCTAATAAAGAGTAAGACAAATTAATATTGTACTGTTTTTTGGTGGAAAACAGAAGCCGTCGGGGATTTAAATTCTACACGACTTGTTGTTTATTTGTGTTATTTAACTGGTTGCTATACATTGGCGTTAGCTACATCTGCTAGTTTTATCCTTTATAATATCTTGGGCATGCTTTAAAATAAGTGGTTAATTTGAATTGATTTTTGGAAAGGAAATAGCTGCTTGTTAATTTGACGTTTAGCTGATAAAAATCTGTGCGTAGAGACTGAATAAGCTTAATCAACCTTCAGCTACAGGTATGTATTTATTAGTTTCATTTTGGGGTTGAAGACTAATTAATACTTTTAGTTGTTTGGTGAGAAATCATATCAATCATTTTAAAAGCTTGATCTTGGCAGCGGTGGTTCTAGCGTGAAGGGCATCCTGGTTAACCCTTTAGCACCGATCAAAATTAGAAATTTTTATACAAAACCGTGTGTCTTCTGATTTGACTTTATTCTCACTCATGTATAATACAAACTTTTTAATAACAGCTTAACTTTTATAAGAAGCAGTACTTGAAACACTGACCTGCTGTTTGTTTCCAGGACTCCATTAAATCAACCCCAAAATTGATCAGCATTAAACTACTTGTTTGTGGTCACAACTGATTCTCTGTCTGTGCTTTGACTAGGCCACTCTGAAATCTTCTTTATTTTGAATTGTCCAGAATGGAGCTTCACTACGTGTTTTTCTTTGTTGTGCAGCTAAATAACTCAAGACTGCTTGTATCTTTAAGTTTTGAACAGAACTGAAAGCCAATTGTTCTCCTTAAGCATTCATGACTCATTCATGCCTATTTGCTGTCCAAGATTTCTTTGGTAGTTTTACACCTGATATAAAATAACACCCACCATCACTGAAGATCCATGTTTTTTTTGGCCTGTGTTAGACTTGTATACTTTTTGCTCATCGATAATATTGACCTTGAAACTTTTTACTTGATGCTATTTTTGACTCTGAATTTTTGAACGCTGATTAAAATTGAGGCATAAATGTGTTAAAAATAGCTCTGGGTTCCGTTTTGACCTCTTGGACTGCTCAGTGTTGTATTCTGGCATTAGTAGTAATGCTGGAGACTTCTGAGAAAGTTTCAATCTTCTTCACTTTCTTTCTAATTGTGGATTAGGGTCTTTCATCAAATTTCTTTTACGAAATCTCAATGGAAAACTACTTTGTGTTTGGTCCGTTTTTTTCCTGTCTGATAGTAAGACCTGAATGATTTTGAAAAAACAATAACATGAAATCTGCTGGATTGCAAATATTTTTTTTACAGCATGATACTTTACAAAAACAGGAAATAAATCTTTCACAAATCATAAATGTGTTTTAAAGAATCAAATTGTTGATTGTGAAATTTGCTGTTTGTTATTTTCTTTCAATTGTTATTTTCATGTGGCATGGGGATTATAACTAAACAATATTTAAGCATTATCTCTTCAAATGGTCTCTGGGTGTTAGCTAGATATGGACGTCCATCTTTAATCCCAATAAAAGGAGAAGGAATATGAAATTTCCCAGAAAAAAGTCTGACAATATCTTTCTGTTCAAATTAGAGCCTTAAAGCGTGTCTGTTGACAGACTCGGTCTCTCAGACTCCCCTTAAAAGCTTTTTATCAGTCTGTTTGTTGTTTTCCAGTGTTTGGTATTTCCACCATGCATCACCAATAGTGCCAGCCTACGTTCATTTTTTTTTATTTTTTTTCCACCATATGCCATCATTTCAGAAAAACGTTTGGTTACACACAGCCTCTGAACGCTGACTAACACTAGATTTATTAAGGTGTTTATAACAGATAATTTTGGCTGCTTTATATTTAGATCTTTTTGCTTTCAGACGATTTTCTTTTTATCCACTTTATTGACACAAACTCCTGTTCTATGTTTAGTATTTTCTTTTTTTCAAAGGAAATTGCTTCTAAAATGATATATGCAGGTTTTCCTTTTTGAAACCTTCTCATTATGTATGGAGTCGCTCCCCTTATACTGTCCTTATTTGAGTTTTTCTCCTTATGCATACATCAGTTTCAGAAGTTCAGCTGTTGGGTTGCTCCTATAACGTTTTAATGACAGATCTTTTATGTGGTTGACACACTTTTGTATCACTTTTACTCTAATTTTACTCTAATTCCTTGTGTTTCAGGATGAGTTGACTGCTCTGAATGTAAAGCAAGGATTTAACAACCAGCCTGCTGTGTCTGGTGACGAACATGGCAGTGCCAAAAATGTCAACTTTAACCCCTCCAAGGTACTGATGAATCTGTTCGCTCAGAGTTATGTATTGGAGTCATTTGATGAATTATCAGTAATTAATTTTATTTCTTCACTGCTTTACAGATTAGCTCAAACTTCAGCAGCATCATCGCAGAGAAGCTGCACTTCATGACCTTTGGCGATACAGGGAAGCGCAAACCACATATCAACCCTAAGGATAATTTCTGGCTGGTCACAGCGAGGTCGCAGAGCTCCATCAACAACTGGTTTACAGATTTAGCTGGAACTAAACCGCTCACACAGCTGGCTAAAAAGGTGAGAAACTAAGACTTTTTCGTCAGTTCTTTTTTTTTTTTAAGAGATTTATCTAAAATCATCAGGTTAAACGTCTCAACAACTTTGTCATGTTCTTATCCAGTACATGACTTTTACTTTAACTGGACCCACAACTCAGAACGCTCACAAATGCTTGCAACTAATTAAAGCGGAGTCTTAAAAACAGATTAAATATAATTCCAGAGTTTGATGAGATGGGAGGAAGAGAGAAAAAGTTAAATGATGTCTGAGAGCACAGTCTGTGACTGTCTGATATTACCTGCTTTGTGAGGTGAATTTTAAAGTTTCCATATTCAACCCAATCGCTGCCTGTACATAAAAATGTTTATTCAAAACAAGACAGAGTCTGTTTTTTTCATACCTTAAATAATAAATCTATGTTATCTTTTTTGGTTTTTCAGTTTAAAAAATAATCTATAATTAAAAAAAAAAAATCTGTTTAAATGGAATGTACCATTTTGGACCTTGTGGTGCCTCCAAGTAATCATTTTCAAAATCGCAGTAATGGTTAAAAATCATCACAATGTTGACTTTTGGCCGAATAATTCAGCCCTAGTTTTCATAAATTAGTAGTAAATCCTTAATTTATCAAGGATAGTTTAATAAATAAGAAAAATAAATGGCTAAAGATATTGAAGTTTAGTTAATCCATCCGTTCATCCAGCTCTTTATGGGATGTTCCCTGTTGTTTGCTTTGATACAGATTTTCTAAGTTTTAAACCTTTTTTAAGAAGAACAAAACAGTTTAAGGTTTGAGGGTTTTCCGCTTTTTTTATCGAGACATATTAGAATGTTTTTTTTTTTTTTTTAACTCGATGTCAAACTATGTCCCGTCTGTTCAGGTACCGATTTTTAGCAAAAAGGAAGAGGTGTTTGGGTTCTTGGCCAAGTACTCTGTTCCAGTGATGCGTTCAGCATGGATGATCAAAATGACCTGTGCATATCATGCAGCTATCACAGAAACTAAAGTCAAGAAGAGGCACGTTATTGATCCCTGCATTGGTGAGTCCAAAGATTGATGCTTTTTTTGTTTTTTGGTGGATTTTAAGCTGTTTGATTTATCTAAATTCTGTGGCTTTAAAATCCATTTTCTGGTTCTTGTGTTTGTAGAATGGACCCAGATCATTACTAAATATCTCTTGGAGCAGCTTCAGAAAATCGCAGAGTTTTACCGACAGTTTCCCAGTCAGGGCTGCAGCTCCCCCCTTCCAGCTATGACTGCAGACGTGGAGACCGCCATGAAGCAGTGGGAGTACAATGAAAAACTTGCCATGTTCATGTTTCAGGTGAATTTAAACACAGATTTCTGCTGTTTGCAGGAATAGGTGGAGAGCGATTCATGATTACACTTTATTATCCTTTGACATGTTGGTGTTTTCTATCCTTGCCTAATTTGTCATTTTTTTATGTAATGGGGAGAGAAAAAAAAATGCTATTCATTTTTGAAGTTTTGTTTTTGTAATATAAAACAAAATCTTTTTTTTTTTTTTTTTGTCCATTTTTATTAATGAAATACTTCCCATGGTTTGTGTATAATTAGAAATGCAGGAAGAGGATTTTTTTGACGCTGTTTTTGAATGAATTATGCAACCAGGAATCCTGGATTTGTTTTCACGCTTCTTTGAAAACAAACGTATCGGAAACCTGAAAAAAATTAAGTGGTATTTTTAACGTTTGATATTAATAGCAGAGCTTATTTATTCAAATATGTTAACAGAATTGATGGAAGGAAAAGATTTGACTTTTGTTACTGGGAAAATTTACGTTAAAAACAAAACCTTGTTTTCTTTATGGTAATTAAACTTGTCATTTAGTATTTAAAGAAGTCGGGTAGATTTTTTTTTTTTTATATTCCTGTTATGTTTTTCTTTGTTTGTAGGATGGCATGTTGGACAGACATGAGTTCCTGACATGGGTGCTGGAGTGTTTTGAGAAAGTTCGTCCAGGAGAAGATGAGCTCCTCAGACTTCTGCTCCCTCTGTTGCTACAGGTAAAACGCCTGCTTTATAACGTGCCTTGCAACTAGGGGTGGGTAGTAAAACGGCCCCGGGGCCACATCAGACATCATTGTGCTGCTGATCTCCTTATGAAGCACAGACACCAAGGGGGCTGATGGGAGGCTCTGACACTCTGCTCACACGTTCCTCTTGTTTCATCTCCTCTAACACTGTTACCGACTATGTAGCAAGTTTTAAAAGCTCTCTGTTGTCTTTTTCTTTTGTTTTTTTAAGATTTACTAATGATGAATCTAGCGACCTTTTTTCTGTGGTGGTTTGAGATTTTGACAAGAGCAAATAGAAGCAACGATCGCTTTGAGTTTACTGTTTTCAGAAAACGTTAAGTGCAGCTGTGAGCCCCTGACGGGCAGAGCCAGCAGACAGAGCAGAGGCCGTTTCCAGGCTTTTTCCCCTTTGAAAATGAGTCACGCACTTCCTTGGTTTTTGCATTACTGCTGGGCAGCAGCTCTTTGAGTTTTAGTGTATTGTCAGGAGGGTTATACTAAAGAAATACTTGAGGATACTTCAGCCTAGTTTGCTATGGGGAAAAAAGCAGTTTCTGATAGCGAACTGCCAACACTTGTTTGCTTGACCTAGATGTACTACAAACACACAGAACAGAAATATTTTGCACCTCCTTGTTACATCTTTCCTCCGTCTCTCGTAGATAAAGCCTTTGAGAGACTCAAAGGCTTTAATTCTTTGGAGGATTTGTATCTTGATCACCAGTTTGCCTCATTTGGTCAATTGCAAGAAAACTTTTCTGGTCAATCAGGACATTTTTTTCCTGATATTACAGATGTGCTCAGTAGAATATAAATGATGCTGAACAACTTTCTGAAGATTATAGTTGGGCAAACTTCCAAAACTTTATTTCTGATTTTGTTAAAACATAGTCCGACCTAGTATGCAGTCTGTTCAAACTGCTTGATTTAGGTGTGCAGATAGAGCCTCAACAGAATACTGTGAATGTGAGAAACCAGTCAATCAAATCAAAGATTATATACAAGAGTTCATCACTCAAAAAATAAGAGTTATCCAACAATTTTCTCTTTATGTAATCGATCTAAGTAAGTTTTTTTTTTTCTGTCCAAATTTATATACTTTTTGGTGACATATTTTTGTTTAGATGTGAAGTTATTTACTGCTCTTATTGTAATGTATTTATTTTTGGACTTAATTTGTTTTGTGTGCCTTTGTCCCTAATTTAAAAAAAAATACCTAAAGATTCAGTGCTCACTATTTTGTTTTGTTTGTTTTTTTTAACCTATTTTTTTAATTGAAATAATCAGTAAGGCAATCAGTAATACTGGATCAATAAGGACTATGAATAATAGTAGCATTAGCAATAAATTCTTAGTGATTTTTTCCCTACTTATAACAGTTTTCATATTCCTTTAACCTGTCCACATTCTGGATTCAAAATCTGAACTCAATTGAATCCACTGAAGTACAGCTTTTAACCACAGCTGGCTGCGTTTACAGTTTCTTGGATCAGACTCCAGCAGATTTATTTATCTAAAGATTTTTATTTTTCCCCATTTGTCTCTAAATAGCTCAGACTGGACCAGATGGTTTGAAGAGCCTTAGTGACAAATTTTCAATTAGATCTCAGAAAACTGGGCATAGACCCGACTATCATAGTAATGTAGTATAATTTAATCAAAAGGAGGGTTGTACAACTTTGAGAACTATTTTATTTTTGCTGGGATGCTAACCTCTCCTCCAGTCGTAACTCCATTGCTGCCTCAAAATGTTTTCTAATGCTGCAAATCTCCCCTCTGTGTCTCAGTACTCAGGAGAATTTGTACGCTCTGCTTATTTATCACGAAGACTGGCTTACTTCTGCACACGTCGTCTCAACCTGTTGCTAAGCGACGGCAGCCTGGGCCCTGGCCCGGGGGGTCACACAGCACACGGCATCCTCACACAGCAAGGCAGCGCTCTGCCCAGCACCCCGACCTCCCAGGCTGCTGGAGGGAACCCACCCCAGACGCCCTTCACAGACTTCTACGTTTGCCCGCAGCACAGACCTCTGGTGTTTGGTCTCAGCTGCATGCTGCAGGTGCTTCATTTCTTTTTAAGTCTTATTTTATTACAGCCTCACTCCTTACGTTCATCTTTCTTTTTGCTTTTTTTTTGTTCAAGAAACCAAGTTTTTTTTAATTTTTATTTTCATCTCTTCAGAGCATCGTTCTGTGCTGCCCCAGTGCTTTGGTGTGGCATTACTCATTAACAGACAGCAGAAATAAGACTGGATCACCCCTGGACCTCCTGCCTATCGCCCCCTCCAGTCTGCCAATGCCAGGAGGAAACACTGCCTTCACACAACAGGTACCCCCTACTGTAGTTTAGTTTTGGCTTTTATTCTTTTAAATGATCCATTTGGTTTGTTTTTGTTGTGCAGCAGCTATTTTGTTCATGAAGTCATCAAATATATTTTAAGCAACACTGAACAAAGCAAATTATTTCAGTGAATCACTGCAGCACAAGAAGAGAATGGGTAACATTAGAGCGCTTCAGGGAACCTTTCTTCACCATCCATCAATGCAAATCTGCATTTTTAGCTAAAATAAAACAAGTTCTTTTGATGTATTGATTGAGTCCTTACAAAACATGCAAATGAGCTGAATTTCTATTTGTCTCTGACGTGTTTTAATCTAATGCTACTCTGCAGGTTCGTGCAAAGCTGCGAGAGATTGAGGAGCAAATTAAGGAGCGAGGTCAGGCCGTGGAGTTCAGGTGGTCGTTTGATAAGTGTCAGGAAACAACTGCAGGTAAGGAAGCTTGCAGATCCTTTTATTCTCTTCCCTTGAGGACAAAATATCAGATGCTGTTTTCTGTTTTTTTTTCTTTTCAGGGTTTACCATTGGGAGGGTTCTCCACACCCTGGAGGTTTTGGACAACCACAGCTTTGAGAAATCAGACTTTAACAACTCCCTTGATTCGCTGTACAACAGGATATTTGGTTCCGGTCAGAGTAAGGATGGCCATGAGGTACGGACAGCTTCCTTTACTGAGTGTTTCACAATGTATGTAATAAAACTGAGACTAATGACCAGATTTAAAGCCCATTTCATTATTTCTGAATGAATTGATAAGAATCTAAATGAGTTTCCCTGCTAGCTTCTTTAATAGAAAGTGAGTCATGTCTTCTTCCTTTAAATTCTGTGGGTTCAGATGTCCCCCGATGACGATGCAGTGGTGACCTTGCTGTGTGAATGGGCGGTGTGCTCTAAGCGCTCGGGCAGACACAGGGCCATGGTGGTGGCCAAGCTCCTGGAGAAGAGACAGGTTGAGATAGAAGCGGAGGTAAGTGGCACGACTCCGGGAAGCAAACGCACATCGGCTTGAACACAGCATCTCAGCCTTTGAGGATGGATAGAGCTGAATAAAGGATAATCCTGAAGGAATGCAGTCAGTCTGGAATGGAAAGGTTTAGATGAAAACTTCATGTGATAGACTGGCTCGGAGTCCAGACTTTGATTTAAATCTGAGGCTAGACCGAAAAATTACTTTTCACAGACGCTCTTCAACCAGCGTGACTTGTTAATTTGCCAAAGAAAATTGGAAAAAGTTTGAGCTTCTGGGTGTGCAAAAATAAAATGCATTCTGCTGTAATTGCTTAAAAGAAATTAAAAGAAAAAAAATTAATAGGATGTAGACTTTTGCAAGACGATGTGCTCAGTATGAGTCCGTGGATATTTGAATGGAATTAAAACAACAAGGAGAGTTTGCACATTTCTTTCTGTCTCTGTTGTGTTGCAGAGGTGCGGTGAGTCTGAGGTGGTGGATGAGAAAGGCTCTGTGTCGTCCGGGTCCCTCTCAGCTGCCACCCTCCCAGTCTTTCAGGACGTTCTGCTGCAGTTCCTCGATACGCAGGCCCCCACACTTAGTGAGCCCCTCTTTATTCCCTCCCTTTGCCTCCACCTGCTGTTTTTCCAAATTGCATCACATTTGACTTTTGCTTAAAGTTTGAAGAAACACAGCATCCCTTTTGTCAATTCTTCTGATTCCAGTAATGTCTGAGTATTTATTCTAAATGTTTCAGCAGCTGAGAGCCAATATTTAATTATTCAAATGCCTTTTTTTTCCCTCCTATTTACAGCGGAGCCGGGGAATGAAGGCGAGCGAGTGGAGTTCTCAAACCTGGTCCTTCTTTTCTGTGAGCTCATCCGGCACGACGTCTTCTCCCACAACATCTACATGTGTACGCTCATCTCCCGCGGCGACCTGGCTTCTGACTCCCACCTGCCGCGCCCGCGTTCCCCTAGCGACGAGCCCTCGGATGAGTCAGAGCGTAAAGAGCAGGAGGCTGGCAGCAGTGTCAAGATGGAGGCAAGTTAAAGGCCTCTGTGTACCTTTTTAGAAAGCAACTAGTTACAAAAAAGTAACCAGATGCTGTTTGTCCAACAGGATACTGGTCTGTCTGAGTCCATGGAAATTGATCACTCCAGTGCAAACTTTGATGAGGTAAATACTTCATATTTTAACATCGTTAGATGTTAATGATGTTAGTTAATTGCAGAGTTGTCGGCTGAAATCAGGGTAGGTGATTCTGAGGTTCTTTTCCTTCAGATGTTCTCACCTCCGATGCATTGCGAGTCCAAGGGGAGCCCGTCTCCTGAGAAACCTGTTCAGGAGCAGGACAGTAAGAGCAGCTGCAAGGAGAAAGGAATGGACCCGGCTTTCCCTCAACTGTACGAGCAGCCCCGACACATTCAGTACGCCACTCACTTCCCTATTCCACAGGTAAGAAGGCTCGCTGTCCTGCTTTAGAAAAAGGAAAAAAATCAGTTTCTGTACTACAGAGATTTAGAAAATGCTGAAGCTTTTAGTTTGATAGTTCAACTTTTGTCAAGTTATTCCTAGTTACCTTCCAGCTCTGTTTTCCTTCCTATCGGTATCCGTCTGCGCTGCTGAGTGCATCCAGTTTAGTTGAGTCTCTTTTTGTTGTTGTTTCCGTCTGTAGGAGGAGAGTGCCAGTCATGAATGCAACCAGCGTCTCGTTGTCCTCTACGGTGTGGGCAAACAGAGAGATGAGGCGCGACACACCATCAAGAAAATCACCAAAGACATCTTGAAGGTGCTGAACCGCAAAAGCACAGCAGAAACGGGTAAGTGCAAGGCTCGGGTCCATTATCTTCTAACAGATGTGCCACATTTCCATTTTGGCCATTTGTTTTTTTTACAGCCCTTCTGTTAGAAACTCTCTTTAACTTGTATTTTATGTACTTTTCAAGGGTGAAACGGTGTTAGTGATATTGCATTAAAGTTTAATTCAACTCCCCTTTAATTAGCTGGAGTTTTCTGCTTTTCTCTCCAGACCAGAATGTTTTTTTTTTTTTCATATACCAAAAATAGTCTTAGAAAGCAAAACTGAGGAAAGCAGATGTTGTATTTTAATATTTGCAAACTCTGCAGACATGGAGGCTAATTAGCCCAGCATATAACTTCATTAGCCATAGAGGAGGGGATTGTCTCTCTGTCTCCCTCCTACCCCAGCTATTTTCATTCTTGGCCAGATCATCTTGGATATATGTTAACATGTTGAGGAGATTTTTGAATTTCCTTTTTTGTTGTTTCTCAGACAAAAAGTGTATTTTGTGAAGCTTCAAATCAAAGATGCTGTGAAAAAACATGTGACTGACGAACTGCTTGAGTGCTTTTTACAGCTGGCCTGTTCGGCCGACAGAAAGGAGCGCTGTCCGTTCATCTGTCCCCTTCCCTCTGTGCAGGTGGAGAGGAAGGACAAAAGAGGAAAAGGAGTAAGCCCGAAGCCTTTCCGACTGCAGAGGATATCTTTTCCAAATTCCAGCACCTCTCCCACTTTGACCAGCATCAGGTCACCTCCCAGGTAGGAAAAACGGAGCCTAGTTTTATAATCTGTGGCAGCATGCTGTGAAGAATGGGTCCGGGAGGAGTCAAAAGGCGACTTTCTGGTCGTGTAAATCTGTTGTTTTTTTGTTTTATTTTGGTTTATTATTGCTATCAGAGGTGGGGGGGGGGGAGTACCCACAAACTGTCCGGCTTTCAAGAGAGGTCATTTATTTAAATATATTTATAACGGATATTTCTAAAACATGTTTTGTTTATGGTCAGACTCAATAACACACAGACTTGGCCTCAATTTGCTGTTTGCACAATAATTTATGATAGATATAACTCAGATGTAAATGAATCATTTTCTTTTCTTTGACATCATTTAATTTGATTAAAAAGCACTAATACATTTACTACTGATTGGCAGATTAAAGTGACACTAAAACCTCAGATGGAAATTCCTCATGGTAAAAGGAAACTAAGAAAAGACTATGGGTCATTTTCAGTATTTCTTTTCTTATTAAATCCCAATGAACCATGTTGTTAGTTTTAGTCTGGGGGGTTTGAATACTTTAGTCTGATAATGTAACAGATGTTTGGATTGAATTCGGTTACACATCCGAGGGTGTTTCAGGGATCATATTGTGACCAAGCTGAGTCCATATATTTTTAAAAGGGTTCTGGTGCCTTTTTAGAAATTCTGTGTTTGCAGCGATCCCAGAGTCATGTCTGCAGGGAGATGATGTAGAGGTCACTAAAGGCCAAAAGCTGCTTCTTTGCTCTTACGGGTTTTACATTTGGTTTACGACCTGCCGATTGCAGCCAAACTCTGGCTCTATTTATACCAAACTAATATTTAACTTTCTTTGGATGTTTAGCTTGGTTTTTGTGCAGACTCTGCAAGGTGAATTTTCAGGGTATTTTTTTTTTCAGCTATGTTTTAAAAAAGAGCGAAGACAGCCAGGGTCTTGTTGTTCTACATTTTGCCCCCTGGTTTCCAGCTTTACACCTAACTCAGCCTTAAAATGTTTTTATTGATTTGTAGCTCTTGTAGATCAAATCAGATTCCAGTTATTTTGGGTTCAGTATCTTTGAGCATCATCTGGTCTGTTTATAGGTGTCCAGAAACGTTCTGGAGCAGATCACCAGCTTTGCCTTAGGGATGTCCTATCACCTGCCCCTCGTCCAGCACATTCAGTTCATCTTTGACCTAATGGAGTACTCCCTCAATATCAGTGGCCTCATAGACTTTGCTATTCAGGTAACAACTTTTATTTTATTTTTTTAAACTAATCTGTTAGAGCCATCAATGTCCTGTTTTTTTTCTTTCTTGAAGCTCTAATGACATTTTGCTTTTGCAGCTTTTGAACGAATTGACTCTGGTAGAAGCTGAGCTGCTGCTGAAGTCATCCAGCCTGGTTGGCAGCTACACCACCAGTCTGTGTCTGTGTATCGTAGCTGTGCTGAGGAGATACCACTCATGTCTCATTCTTAACCCAGAGCAGACTGCACAAGTTTTTGATGGGTGCGTCATTCAAAAGCTACAAACTTTTCCACTTTGCTTTTTCCTTTTATTCTACTCTTTTAATGTTATTTGCATTAAAACAATAGAACGATTTTCTAAGCCAGTTGGCTTTTAGTGAGGATTCGTGTTTCTATTGAACTTTTAAAAGCAGTAAAAAGGATGTTTAGAGTTGCAGCGGTGAGCCAATAATTAACTATTTCCACAAACACTTTGTGACAGCTGCCAAAGAGCCTTAATAGGAACACTAAATACAAACATGTTGACGCTTTCAGCCCAGAAAGAGACTCTAAAAATAAGGAGAAAATAGTTTTCAGGAAGTATTTTCATTAGTGAGCTTCAGTGAAGATAGAGTTGAGTCTTTGTGATTTTCAGTGTAGACTTTATTTAACAGTATTTATTAAGAGTATTTTTATACTCCTTATAATACTGTAGATGAACCTAAAACTAATTAAGTAAAAGATGCTTTTAAAGTTATGGTTCTTTAAACTGGGGGGGTAAATGATTGCATTGTTTTCTTTTTTGTTTTTCTAATGATGTGATTTTTTTTTTTTTTTTAATCTTGGATGAACTCGATATTTTTTGGTCTCGTAAGATTGAATAATAGTAAGACACAAAGTTTCTCACTCCAGCGTTTTATGTGGCGCTGACGTGTTAAAAGTGGGTGTAGTGCCACTCGGAAGGAAGAGGGAGTTTCAGCTATCAGGCAGATCCATGCAGATCCATGCAAGGTAGAAGTAAACTGTGACAGTGGACTCTGGACGAGAACAATAGAGCATTTAACGCTGTAAAAACAATTAAAACCCAGGGGCCAAACATTTCAGAGAAATCCTAACTTTGTTTCTGGCAGATTTCCATGGATGCACCTTTGTTAAAGTAGTTTAGTGTTTCTGTGCCCAAATGTAAAATAATGGCCTCAAATGAAAACTCTGATAAGTGATTCCTTTCATTCAGTTTTCAGTTATAGATAGTATTTGTATTTCATGAGTTTTGGCATAATTTCTATCGGACCCACCCACCATGTATAAATGGGACTGGCATCTGTTGTAGGATGCTAAAACAATGTGACGGGAGAAGTAATTGGGGTGGGGGAACAAAACAGTATTTTTGTTATTTATGTTTGATTAAAATTTCTAAAACAATTTACACTAATTAGGTGGAAAATGATCATAAACTTAAGATTATTGTCTGTTTTAGAAGTTTAGGTAGAAAAGGTTTTAAGATGCTTTAAGCTTGATGATTAAAACAAAAAAGCTTTAATCACCTCGAAATAGAAAACTGATGAAATACGAATACTTAGTAATTGTAACCATCTCCAGTACATGTTGTCACATTTCGTTGGTACACGTCAAGGTACAGTAAAGAAAAATACTGGAAACGGCTCATCTAGTGTAGTGTTTCTGTGGACGTCCTGTTAAACTGAAGCTTCTTTTGACCCTTTAACCAGGCTGCGGGTCGTGGTGAAGTCTGGAGTGAACCCAGCAGACTGCTCCTCTGCAGAGCGCTGCATCTTGGCCTACTTGTATGACCTCTACACCTCCTGCAGTCACCTCAAGAACAAGTTTGGGGAGATCTTCAGGCAAGTCAATTTCCCATAACCTTGCAAGCCAAGCTGATAATATGTGGCCCTGAGGTTCAGTCCTACAGATTATTTATCTGGGATCAGCTCCGATTGAATCTGTTGGAGGAAAACGGGGACATTTAGCAGAGCTGACTGGACAAAGCAACACCTAGGGCCCGCCTAGCAAAGTTTGGTGTTAGCCAATCAGTGACAGATAAAATGGCAACAGATGCCATGAATCCTACAACCCCTCACGATCTCAGGCTCTTGCTGTTCCTCTTTCATCGATGAAATCTTGGTTTCTGACAACACAACTGTAGAAACAGCAGCTACTCGCATGTTTGATTCAGCTGTGGGCTCAGCAGCCTTTGCTTTTATCACAGCTGTATGTCCTTCTTTTATATCATAATAATGAAACGCGATTGGTCGACCCTCTTTTGATTCGGTCTCCAACAGTTAAAGATGGATTAATATGGATTCTCATGTTTGTTTTTAAGTGCAGCCGTTCTGAATTCAGCTTGGAGACGAGGGTACATTTCCTAACCTCGCCTGCACGCTGAATAGAATTTATATCACAAACACATGAGAATTCATCTTGTCCTGCTTTAGCTGTTTCTGACTGACCCAAATATGTCCTTTCCCCAAACTGATTCAATCAGAACTAAACCTGTTGGTTACAGATGATCGGTGTGGCTTCGCAGGTTATATCTGTTCCTTGGCCTCAGAAGCTGTTTTTATCTCTGCAGCAGAGCCTTTCTCAGTGGTCTTCTCTGTTATTTTATTTTTGAACATCTCTCTGTCTTTTCACAGCGAGTTCTGCTCCAAGGTGAAAAACTCCATCTACTGTAACATCGATCCATCAGATTCCAACATGCTGTGGGATCCTCCGTTCATGATGGAGACCATCAGCAACCCCTCGGCCAACAACAACCACTCCATGGTGGGCAAAATCCTCAACGACAGCCCAGCTAACCGCTACAGCTTCGTATGTAATGTGCTCATGGAGGTTTGTGTGGACCACAGAGACCCAGAGAGGTTTGTACCGCTGGTAACTCAACAAATCCAAGTTGTAGAGATATTTTTTATTTTTTTTTTTTTGACTGATGCTTTTGTGATTTCAGGGTGAATGATATCGGCATCCTGTGTGCGGAGCTGACAGCTTATTGTCGCTCTCTAAGCGCAGAGTGGCTCGGCATTCTTAAAGCTCTTTGCTGCTCCTCCAACAACGGCAACTGTGGTTTCAACGACTTGCTGTGTAATGTTGACGTACGTCCTGCTGACCTCTTTGCTCTTGGAGCCATGCAGATATTCCCCTTTTTAAAAATGCAATTATCTTGTCATTTTCAATATGTTGCCTACTGCATCATTGTGTCTAATTGTGGCACGTTCTCCCCCTTCAGGTTAGCGATTTGTCCTTCCATGACTCCCTGGCGACCTTCGTGGCTATTCTCATTGCCAGGCAGTGTCTGCTCTTAGAGGACCTGGTCCGCTGTGTGGCCATCCCCTCCCTCCTCAATGCAGGTAAACTTTGGGAAACGTACACGGCTCAATGTGAACATTTAATGTCACGCTGATGCTCCTGGAATCTGAACTTGAAGGCAGCATTTCTAGAACAATCTTTACTTCTGTAAACAACCGACGTTCAGCAAAACGGATTGAATCCTTCAAACTTCCTGTTTTTTTTCGTTTTTTTTTTATACAAATGTTTATTTGTAGAAAATTCTGTCCTATCCTGTTTTAATCTCTCTTTTTGAATCATTCTTTGTCAGACCTGCTAATCTTAACTTTGATCTCTTTCTATGACAAATATTGCAAGACTGTAACCAATTTGAAGAGATTTAGTAATGTCTTTGGTTTATCTGGGAAATGAAGGTAAACGTGAGGATTTATCTGATATTTTTATTTTTTTTTTTTACTTTAAATACTTCAAATAGAAACTGCTGGTCCATGCATTGATGGAGATCGTCTAAAAGCTCTTCGTTGTGATGCATTTAGGGAATGGAGAAGGAAATCAGAATCTTTCAGTATTTCACCTAAAAATCATTGATCAGAGCAACTGAAGAAAATTGATCTAAGCATTGATATTTCTGACCTCTGGGTGATTTACATTTTGCATTTCTAAATTTGATTTACTTTAACCTTCACCTGAATATTTCTCATCAGGGATTTGGATTTATTGGATTCGATTAAACATCCAGTAAATAAGGGTAAAGTACATTTTTGCTGAGTTCATAGGGATCTCTGGCTGTTTAAAAGGCCACTTCCTTTAGAGGATAAGAGAAATATGTTTAATCCTGGAGGAGAAGGATGTTTAAAAATAGGTTGATGGACTTTTTTTGATTAATTTAGTGCGTTCTGATGAATGCATCTCAACCTCAGCCTGCAGCGAGCAAGACTCTGAGCCAGGAGCGCGACTAACCTGCAGGATCCTGTTGCACTTGTTCAAGACGCCACAGCGCAACCCTGTCCCACAAGATGGGGTCAAATCAGGTACCTAACTGAAACACAAACCCATTATTGTTTTTCAGAAGTTGTTATTTATGAGTTTGTTTTTATCTCTGCAGACAAATCCTCAGTTGGTATCCGGTCATCCTGTGATCGTCACCTCCTTGCTGCTTCGCAGAACAGCATCGTTGTTGGAGCGGTTTTCGCTGTCCTTAAGGCTGTATTTATGCTCGGTAGTAACAATTGCATCACCTTTGTCTTTATCTTAAGCTTTCAGAAATCTGTCTGTCCGTCTATGCATCCTTTTATCCGTCCACTGTAGAAAGACTTACTATTAGCTAAATATACATTTTTAGAAGATGTTTGTAAAGATGCAAGAACCCTGGAAGGTTGAGCCTGAAATCTAAATCTCAATTTGTGACAAAACAAATATGTGAAATCCTACTGAATGGTTGCAGAATTTTAAAAAAAAAAAGCTTGTTTTTTTTATTTATGGAAAATGTCCTTTTAGTCTCTCTGGATTCGAAGTGAAATATCAGACATGTGGCTGGTTTCTGCTAACCTACTGTTTAGGTTTACTTGTTGTTTCTAATGTTTATCAAGGTGATGCAGAGCTAAGAGGTTCAGGACTGTCGCATCCCGCTGGCCTTGATGACATATCCGATGGCCGCAATGTCTCCATAGAAACGGCCAGCCTGGATGTGTATGCAAAATATGTCCTGAAGACTATCTGCCAGCAGGTAAAGACATGAGAAAATGACTGAAAGAATGATTCCCATGTTTGTGTCGTATTATTGGGCTGAAGCCTTGATGACAAAAGTTAAATTCTTGATTATCTGAGATCGAATCTACAGTCGATTCCTGCTCTTGTATTTCTCTTATCTCACTGTTTGATGTTTTCCCTTCACCCTGGCTGCCTGTTTCATTGTCTTCTTGTAGGAATGGGTGGGAGAACGCTGCCTGAAGTCTCTCTCCGAGGACAGCAGTGCCCTCCAGGACCCGGTGTTGGTAAACATTCAAGCCCAGCGGCTGCTGCAGCTTATCTGCTATCCTCACCGCCAGCTGGACAGCGACGAGGGCGACAACCCCCAGCGGCAGCGCATCAAACGCATCCTTCAGGTACAGAAACAAAGTTTTACTTTGCAGTTAATCCAGTTCAAAGCCATGTGTAACTTTTATTTCTGATAATATATTTTATTCAAAGACTAAAACTATCTTTAACTACATTAATCTTATAATATCTCGCTTACTTTCATCTTTGGGGCTTTGATGCCCCCTGCTGGCTCCTGCTGTTAATCTCCATAGCTGGCTTCCATTAGCCTAAATTAGACTATGATGGGATTTAATAATAAATTTGTCACTTTTTTTGTAGAATATGGACCAGTGGACAATGAGACAGTCGTCGCTGGAGCTGCAGCTGATGATCAAACAGAGCACAAACAATGTAAACCCAGCTCCTTTATAATTATACCGATGTCTGCAGCTTTTTTATGACGCATGATGTGACACTGTTTCTTTTTTCATGATTTAGGAGCTTTACTCTCTGCTGGAGAACATAGCCAAGGCAACAATTGAGGTTTTCCAGAAATCAGCGGAGATGAACTCCAGTAACCCCTCAGGAAATGGAGTTGTAGTCCCAGGAGGCTCCGCATCCAGTAGCAGCAGCACCACTAGCAAGATGAAACCTATTTTAAGGTGTGTGGCTGCTGCATGTTTGGCCTTCTTTATTTAATATTTCACGCAGATGTTTTATGTGTCTCTTTTTTTGTAAGATTCCTATGAGGTCCTCAAAACAAATACATTTTAGACCTTAAATGCCTTAATTTTTAGTTGCATTTTAATCGTTAGTGTTACACTGTCTAATTTTTGAAGGGCTGTGCTTCTTCCATTTTCCTTTTTTCATCTGTTGATAGCTATTATTTATTTAATTGTCTGACCCAGGAACTAAAAGTTGTTTAACATTCAAACAAATCTGCAGCTGGCTTCTTTTTATTCTCTTATGAAATGTCCTTAAGAAGAGAAAACATTTCTAAAGGTTTGGCTTCAGCTTAACTCTTAACTCCTTTTTATACTTTGACTTGAGCAAAAATAAATAAATCACTTTGGTTGTGGGACCCAAGCCTCATTAGGAATGCTTTTCTAATTCCACAAAAATTGTAAGAAAGTTTGCATGTGAGCTAGAGCCTGTTAATATGAGCACAACTTTCACATTAGTGTCAACAGACATGTTTCAGTTTTAGCTTTTTCTGACTGAACTTATTAAAGCAATTTTGGTCAGTTTATAGCTTATTTAAGTCTCTTAGTTAATCTCCTGCTTTGAAAAAAGTCTGCTATTTGTAAGTACAGGATGTAGTACATTTAAATGAAAGAAATAAGTTTGATCCGATTCCCTCTAAATTATATAATCACCTTGACAGAAAGCGTCAACTGTTAGCTCAATAATTGGAAACTGTAGTTTGTTGGTGATGATGGTGAATCAGCATCACCTTTGAAAAGAGTTTGTTACTGACGTCAAAGGAGAAGAGACCAAAGCGCCTAGAAAACACTGATAAAACACCAAGATGCTGTAGTTCCTTCAGGTCACATGCACAGCTAATATGATGAGATCTGATCAGGTCAAGTTTGACCTCCATGGCATCAAATAGACTTTCTTTCTTTAATATGAATGAGAAACAATTACCAGTTTCTTTTACAGTAGAGTCTTAGATAAAAACCTTCCTGGCATCGGTTGATGGATGATCAGGCTTCATGATGTTAGAAAATCTATCGGTGGCGATAATATTAATAAGCACTGTGACGCTGATTTGAATGCAATGCGATATAAGGGTACTTTCCTCTTATCTGTTTTCTGATCTTTTAGCATTTAAACTGTCCTTTTATTGCAAGATGATATTTTTGGAGCTCTGGTGAATGGTCCTTTAGCATGAGAGTGAGCAAAAACAAGGACAAGTTGGATTGAAAAGCTGAGTTTAACGCTAAAAATCTTTGAAGTTACAAATAATTTGAAACGCAGGCTTCTTTTTTAAAGGAGTGGATCAACTTTAAGATGTGAGTAAACCAGGTGATTTTGTGTTGAATTCTCCTGTTTTTTCATGAACTATTTTCACAACTTAGAATACAAATATAGATTGTTAATTACAAAACCAACATACAATTTTTCAAAGAAAAAAGATTTTTTTTTTTGTATAAAATCCAGGCATTACCTCAGGCTTTTTTTGTACAGGTTTTTACAAAACATTGTAGTGTCTCTGTTTTTAACAGAAGAATTTTATAACTTGGTATGCAAATAGAAATTGAACGTTTTAAAACTAATGTACACTCTGATCACACGACAAAGTAATTCACCGTTCTCTGCTCCGAGTCGCGCTCCATCACATCTGTCTCAGCTGCCTCCCTGCCTTTCCCTTTACTTGTAGCAACCAAATCCCGCGGTTTGTGATTCAGATTTTTCGATTGATTGATGTGATGGATCTTTCCACCATTGGGACAGAGATTGTTGGGTTATTTTGTTGTTTTTCTGCCTGTGTGAAGAGGCCATTTTTCAGTGTTTATGAAGCACACGCTCAGCGAACGCATCCCGAATGCGATGAAAATATTCAGAAAAAACTACGATGTAAATACTTTATCAGAACTCGGGTTTTACGTGGCCTTTCAACACAATTTAAAAACTGATGCATAGTTTGAGGTCCAGACTTTCCACACAAGTTGAAACAGTGACTCATCAACGCTAAGTCTTGCCGTTACACCACGTGTTAGTCAGTGATGTCTGTTTGACGCCACGGCGTGTCTCTTGACTCCGGAGAGTTAATGTACTTTTTCTTGATTTAAATGAATTTAGTTTCCTTAAAACATCAGGAAACCTTTTTTAATCCTTAAGAAGATAAATAGCCGATTTGACTTAAAGCTGACAGGTTTATTATTTCCACCAGCTCATCAGAGAGATCGGGCGTTTGGCTGGTCGCTCCTTTAATAGCCAAGCTGCCCACATCGGTGCAGGGTCATGTGCTGAAGGCAGCCGGAGAGGAGCTGGAGAAAGGTCAGCATCTCGGCTCCTCCTCACGCAAAGAGCGAGACCGGCAGAAACAGAAAAGGTAGGCCGTGGGTTTCTCAACGTGAAGTAATTAATTTACTGTTTGTTCTTTATTCTGTGTTTGGTGAAATCGTACGTTTCTCCACCTGCAGCATGTCTCTGCTGAGCCAGCAGCCTTTCCTGTCACTGGTTCTCACCTGCTTGAAGGGGCAGGATGAGCAAAGGGAGGGCCTTCTCACCTCCCTGTACAGCCAGGTCCAGCAGATCGTCACTAACTGGAGAGAAGATCAGTACCAGGATGACTGCAAGGCCAAGCAGATGATGCACGAGGCGCTGAAACTACGCCTAAATCTCGTAAGCATCTTTAAACTAGTCTTTTTTTATTTTTTATTTTTTTTTATTTATTATTGTTCAGAAACAGTTTATTTATCTTCTCTCTGAATCAGGTTGGTGGCATGTTTGACACGGTGCAGCGGAGCACCCAGCAGACCACCGAGTGGGCAGTTCTGCTGCTCGACATCATCAGCAGCGGCACCGTGGACATGCAGTCCAATAAGTGAGTTTATGCTGTTTGTTGAGCCGCACATTCTAGCAAGTTATCGTGCTGCTTGGCTCTTACTCACTTCTCCTTTACAGCGAGCTTTTCACCACTGTGCTGGACATGCTGAGCGTGCTGATAAACGGCACACTGGCTGCTGACATGTCCAGTATCTCTCAGGGCAGCATGGAGGAGAATAAGAGGGCCTACATGAACCTGGTTAAGAAGCTCAGGGTGAGATTTATATCTAATACAAGCAGACTTGATGGTGATTATACTGTTATCACTACGTGTTAGATACTCTGTATGTTAACGTAGGTCAACAGCAAGCCAAACTCAATTTCATGAGCCA
>JAUZNJ010074105.1:11526-25171 GCA_034780135.1 Jordanella pulchra | reverse complement strand
CATGTTTTCTATTGTGAAACGTAGTTGAAACAAAAGAGCCTTTGTGTCCCATCTTATTTAGACCCTGTGGAAAAAGATCTAATATTTCTTTCAAATTCTTTAACGTTCTGGAGCTTGCACATATAAAGTACAAAATCCTTCAGTAATATTTACTTTATAGGTAAATATTACACCTCAGCAATACATGTGGTGGTTTAATGTTTGTTTTTTAGCAACAATTAATCTGTTTTCTTCATGCTTTTCCACTGCAGTAATTTATTTTATGTTTTTCTTTGCACACCTTTCTCACCGTTTCCAGTAATTGCTAAGGGTGCTGCCTTGTTCCCTTCATGTGGTTACCTTTGTTGGATATCTTCAGGATGACTTTGATGCATCTTTTGTACGAATCCTCTCATACAGTGATAAACAAAAAATCACTGCTATTAGGTATCTGGTTGACTTTCCCATAATTAAAATGTCATCTCTGCATGCAAACATAAACTGACCAAAGGCAGAATACAATAAGCTCTAAGGGAGCACTTGTGAAAAGCAACAATAATAAAGTAGGCAGATTGTTTACCAGGAACAACTTTGAGGTTCTTCACATGCTTTTACCAGCATGGGGCATACGGACCAGTGAGAATGAAACAGCTCTTAAAGGGAACAAGAAAAGGGATGGGCAGAGGCGATGATGTAATCCAGCTTTCATGTGCTCCCAACAAAGAGCTCCACCAAACCATGCATCTGTGTGTGGTTTGATTTGAAAGGAAAGCACAGTTTCTCACCAGTCCCATAAGTTAGAATCAAAAAATCTGAATCAGAAATCCATGAAGACATTTAAGAAATAATCATTGCTATTTTCATGAATAAGGGTCCGAGTGGTAAATGTTTGTTTGTTTGAAAGTGTGGGTTGATGGTTTGGTTGCTCTTCTATGGACCATGTGTCACTTAAAGCAATGATAGATAGATGGATATGCTTGGTGTGAGGGATTGCTGCGAGTCAATGATTCGATGCAATCAGCTGGTTTTCCTTAGATTGAAAACTTTTAACTAATCTGACTGTGTGATTTGAATGAATTCTCCTTGTTAAGAAAATGTATGTTTTTAAGAAATGTTAAATATATGTATGTAAATGTATCTTAACTGATTAAGCACAAGGAGAGTTTAGTCTGACTTTCTGTGGAAAAATAGGTTGTGTGTCTCTTTTCGCTGTGGAGCTGGTCTGTAAGTTAACGAGTTAACGACTCATTAACTCGTTAACTTACAGATCAGGTGATCTGATCTGTGAGTTAACGAGTCGTTCTGAGGTGATAGTGACAGTGGGATTAATTGTGTCTCAGAAACATGCAGACAGTGCAGCTGGTGATGCTGAGGGAGATCGGGATGATGCAGAAGCGGAGCTCATTGAATGTGATGAGCAAGCTGATGCTTTTCCACCTGTCAGAGATAAAGAAAAGAAGAAAGAGAAAACATCAAACCCTGGATGCTCTGAACATACTAGTTTCATCTTTTTAATTTCTATAGTTCTAGAGACAGTCAACCAATAAATCAACTAAAGTTATTCTTTGTTCCACCTACAGTATATTTATCTCCATGTTCTCCAGCATCAATTAGAACTGAAGAAGCCTCTTGGATGAGAGGAGAACCATCTTTTAGAAAAGTTGCCTAAACTAAATTTTCCAAACTGCACAAATAATCAAAGCTCTGTTACTACTATAAAGAATTAAATATTCAACATAAAGTTTGCCTAAACTGAACCTTCCAAGCTTTACAGACAGAGGCTTTATTTTCTATAACGGTGAACAATATTTCATAGAAATATTAAACGGCAAAGTTCAACAGGGAGGCTGTGATAAGTCAAGGAGTTGAATGAAAACTATGAGACATGATGGAGAGAGCATAGAAACCGGTTTATTTTTAAATCCTAAGGAATATCAGAAAGGACGTGTTTTATATTTTGCTCATCACATCAAGGCCAGAATTATTGATAACCTTGGTAGATATGTGTTAAAGTTTATTTTATTATTATTATTTTACCAACATGTTTCTTCTGACTGGAAGTTATATTATATTTTGGAGCCAGATAGTTTAAATATAAGATTGGGAATCTGTGGAAGGAGCTAGAAATTAGGGTGCTGGGAGGAAATATTAAGTAATTTTTATTTTTATTGCACCTCTTACAAAAAAAAAAACATAAAACAGGAAAGAAAAATCACAGAAATATTCACAAAGTAAAAAAAATTAAAGGTTAAAAGCAATTCATAGGTAAAAAAAGTAAAATCTAATGGAAGTAAATATGTCTTGAGGAGTAGAAATGTAAAATATTTTCACAACTGGTTGGTCATACGAAGGGTTGATAGTTTTAATGCATATTAAGATTTTTCAATTAGTCCCTAAGAAGTCACATAAAAATACTAAATAAAAAAAGTTTTCTCACTTGCTAACATGAACTAACTTTTTGGTTTAATCTAAATACATTAAAATGAAATCTGCCAGGGGTGTGGATGCCTGTCTGTACACATATGTCTGATAATGTCATCTACATTTTTTTATTAAAAACTCAGAACTTTTCTCCTGATTAAAGATAATTCAGGTGTTAATGACGAATAAAACCCAGAGCAGGGTTCAGATATTCAGAGATGAATTAAAGGATCTTTCATCTCTAAACCATAACTCTAAATTACCTCTAAATCATTGCAGCTTTGTTCAGGTCAAACTACATAGATACCTTGAGTGGCCCACACCCCACCCACTCCAGCCCACGCTGCCTCTCACCTTCCTTTCCACAGTGGGCGGGTCCGCAGCTCTTTAGGACCCAGTGGCTGTTCCGGGGAGGCAGGCAGCGGGGCTCGGCTCTCAGACTGAAGCAGACAAAGGCAGAGGAGACACGGCGAGCCGCTATCCTGCTGCAGAGACATCCAGCTCCCCCCCCTCTCTCACACCCTTCCTCCCTTCTTCACTCCGGCTGAGACGCAGGTGAGTCTTCCTCGGCTGCTCCGATTTCCTGGATGAGACAGATGTTCAATGGACTCTGAGTGGGACAGGTTGGGGTGTCATCGTCGTGGGGTGTGTCTGGAGAAGGTGACTTTGGCTGTTGCCCTGGAGCAGGTGTGAACCTCATCCAGCCTGATGGGAAGCTGCGGCTCTGTGTCATGTGCTCGTCCTCGTTCATCAGAAATGACAACAGAAAGTTTTCTATTTTTTGCACTTTGTGCTTGAAATAAGATCTGTGATAGATTAATATTGGAAACGTTTTGTTTTTTGAAGAAAAGCCATAGTGTTGTGTGGGTAAACGTGTGTGGTCAGTGGGTGTTGTGTGTGTGTGTGTGTGTGTGTGTGTGTGTGTGTGGGTGGCTCAGACAGGAACACAGAACCAGCCAAAAATATCAATGACACCCTGCAGTGTTGCTGCAGTGCTGCTGGGTGGAAAGTCTGGTTTTCATTTTGGGAAATGTTTGATAAACTCTGATTAATATTGAAGCACCCACTCATGAAAAGGCGGTGTGTGTGTTTTCAAGCAGTCATGTTTAAAAGCAGATCTTCCTTTCCTGTGAGATGGATGCACCGGCTGAACCTGAGCCGGCTGCAGCAGGGACAGCAGCAGTGATGGTGATGTCACTCTGAAGCCAGGCTGCCTGCTTCAGACAATGGACTGTCCTGGTTGAGTCTCTGCTGGGGAAGGGTCACTGTCGGCCCTGCCTATTAGGGCACCAGATGGCCCTGAAACCTGGCCTTTGTCAGCTGAGGAACAGACGTCCCTCCCGTCACAGCGGTCCTCCTGTCATAAAACATGCCAGTCAGCAACTCAGCCATGAGGTTAGCATGACTAGAGGGGCCCTGCCACATGGGTGGGTGGTGACTGCTTTAGTTAATCCGAACGACCAAGCACTGCTGCAGACTGGAGTGTTAAACAGAGGTGGACCAGAAAAAGATTGCTTGGGGCCCAAAGCAGAAACTGATTCAGGGGCCCTGATTGTACTTTGTGTTTTATTAGGGAGATAAATTGTGGCGATTAAGTCTTTTTCTCTAAGATTCAGTGTGGCGTTTTTCTGAGTAGAAGATGGTGGAAACTGATAATAAAAGCATAGAGTCAGGCTGCTGATAAAATCCTTACTGGTCTTTTTATATGATCTCTGAAGCAATGAGCCGAGGCAGACGGAAGGTTTGCTGTGACTGAATTCAGTTCAATAATAATTAACTGGAAATATCTGGACTCTGTTTGAGGTTAAATAGCAGTTCATCTGTTTTTAAGAAAAATATGCATCAAAAAAAGAAAAAAAACATTGGACCCCGTTATTGATCCATCAACTTTCCACCATGAGAAGTCTGGGATCCTTTTATAGAAAAGGTTAAATAAAACATTTTATTGATTATTTTTTCTTATTTTTAGATCAAGTTTAGATTTTTTTCTTTTTATATAAATATTAATTTCAGTAATTTTCAGGGATTTTGTGCTCCATAATTGGTCACATTATTCTTTTTCGTAGTACTTTCCAATCCACTAAACTTTTAGGTTTGCTGTTTAGCTTGAATTTGACAGATAATTAATACCAGTATAATCATGTATACAATATGCACCTTTTGTGATCACTGGCCACGCAAAGAAGAGTGGGAGAGACGGATGACCTTTTTTATAATTTATTTTAATCACTAATAACCCTTGTTGGCAGATTTAAAAGTTGGAGGAGGAGAGATGTTTAAACGAGTATTTTCCTTTGAAGTTTTGCAATCAACATCCTCTATGAAGTGACTTTCTCCTGGGGTCCCTCTGCTGGCCTGGAGGACCTCAGTAGCAGCATTTTGGCTCTTAGTCCGTATGGCTTTTATTTTTCAGTGCTTTTCCAGAGCAGAATAAAATGACTTAGAAAAGTCTTAAATAATTAGTAGAAAGTTGATATCAAAGTATTTTATGTGACATGAAATTATGAATATTACATTTATGGTTGGTTGATTAGTGCCGATCTGTTTGCATTTGATAATTTAGTCTGAAAAGCTGTAAATGGAACATGGGTTTTTTATCTAAAATGCAGATCCTCTGACAGCCTGAACTCACTGTCAGTGCTGTGGGTTACTGAAGTGAAAGAGACCCGTTGCTTATTGTCAGCTTGTGTTGTGTCATGATGACCTGCGAAGGACACAGCTGATGTGAACGAACACATTTTAGAGTTTACTCCTGCTAAAAGTTTGTTGCAAATGAGCAGAAATCAGTGGAGCAGATCGTTCATTTCTGCACGGCTAACTTCCCCCTTTATTTAGGGGGTGTTAAATGGGTGTGTACTGCTTGTTCACTTTGATCCTTTAAACGTGAGTTTGAAGAAGTTCTTGTGACTCTGTTGGACTTTCGTGCAGTAATCAGGTAGGAGTTTAACCAGAAGAGATTTTGGTTGGGGGGGGGGTTTACTGGTGGTAACGGTGCTTGGTAGACGGGGATCTGGCTTTCTGTGGCTCTGAAGAATCTTTTAATGCCACAGTTTGTTCTCTTAAATATTTGATGGCGCTTTGAGATTCCAGCTGTTTGTGCACTAAGTCAGAACTGAGATGCCGATCTGTCCGTATTTCCAGCCTCAGTCTCACAAGCAGGATCATTTCTGAATTGGTTCACCTTTTCATACAAAAAGCTAGAAAAAAACAGTTTAAAAAAAGAATAATTTTTATTCTAAAAACTGCTGGCTTGATATCCCTGTTGACTGTTTAATATCACTTGTGGTTTTCAGCAGATTTAAGCAGCTTAAGTAGTATTGGTACCACTATTTTTGTTTTGCATATTCAGTTGTCCACACCTCTAAGTTCGATGGGTGCTGCAGAGATCTGACAATAGAGGTGCATATAGTTGAAAGCTCTGGGTAGTGTATTAATCTCAGTGCTCACCAGCATCAGGTAGAACTGTAGAAGCCCCTTGGATGAGAGGTAAAAGATCTAGAGAAGTTTTCGTCCAGTTGTCTAAACTGAACTTTCCAAGGCTGAACTATGCTGGGAGTTCACCGCTCGCTCGCCTGATGGATTCATTAAAACTGTCGTCCATTACTGATCTGTGGTCAGTGCTAGATTGCAGCCATGCATGACGGCGTAATGTGGACGCGGCGTGTGACTCTGTTACACTTTGTGGTGCTTTGTTAATTCACCTAAACCTAAATGGAAAGTCTGCAAATTCGCATTTTTTCCCAATTTTTAAAAGTTTGCTTAAAATTTGCATTTCGGTTTGTTGACAACGCAGCTACTGATGTTCACAGGTTAGAGATTTTAAATAGCCTGACTATGAGGGACTTCCTTTTAATGAGCAACCAGGAAAAATGCTTGGATTGGAGTTCTGATACGGAGAGGAAATATTATTGGAATGAAACCTGACGCTCAATGTTATGAATAAACATCAGTGTAACCATGATTGCAAAAAAGTTATTCACCATACAATTTTTTTGATTTTCGAAATTTTTATCTGAAAAGTGTGAAATTGTTTTACTCATGAATCCTCTTATATGGAGTGAATTTTGTTGGATTATTATTTCAAGCAAAGAATGTGCTTTTTAAATTAAAATTTGATGCAAGTTTTCTCCCTTTCGTTTTCAAATAACTTTATTTTCAGCATTTTTTAAACATTTTTTAAATGTTTTCAACTTTCCAAGTGGCATTCTTTTCAAATCATATTCTGGGGGGGGGTTCCTATGGAAGGAGGAGCAAAGATGGATTTCTGTTGGTCTGCATGGACGTTGGTAACAACACTTTCATTGGTCAAGAACACAAGTTTGTTTTGAGCTTATAGCGAAAAGAATGTGATCTTTAAAAAATTGAATATGAAAAAGAGGAATCTACCAACAGAATTTTAATTAAATGAAATAAAGTTTGATTTTTTTTTTTTTTTTTTTTCTAGTTGTTAAAGTAGATTTAAGAAAACAAAGGTTTACAACATTTCCTCGTTGCTCTTTGCTTGCAACAATAATGGAACAAAATTCATTTTATACCATTCCAGGCAGATCTTAAGCTGATGTACAGTAAAATTTAAGGCACACTTTACTTTGTTCATTCACAGCTTTATCTGCTATGTAATTGCTTGTTTTCCTTCTGTAGGAAGTTATAACTTACAACTGCAGGTAATGATGTAAATGCAGCAGTGGAGATTTCCTTATCCTCCTGCTGTGGCACTATATATGTAAAATTATGACCTGATAATTTTAGATGTATTTTAATAATCTCTATCACAGGATCTTTGTGTCTGAAACATTTATTTCTCCTCACATTAATCTTTAAAACAGTCCTCCATCTTTCTTCTACTCTACAATACATGATTCATCGAATGTTTAAGTGTCTTTGGGTTGATTTGGGGGTGGGGGGGGCTGTCACAGCTCAGGCTGCCACACATTTATTGCAGTCATTGTACTCTGTGTAGTTGTATGTAGGCATTGTAGTTTACGGAAAATGATAATAATAAATTAATGATAATCAATAAATTATCTTGCTTATTTAAAGAGACTTCTTCCTTGAAAAGCTTTTAAACTGGAACTGCACCAATAATGATTTTAAGCCCATTTTATACCCGAAGGTTCAAGCTACACATTTAATGTTCTTTTTATATTCGTTAAAGCAACACTGCATCACTTTTGACCCGACCATTCGCTTAATTTTAGATATGATAAATGATTTTTCAGCTTAATATTCAGGACTTGGTATGTGGGCTGTTCTTTTCCAAATGGGGTTGGATCCATTGCAGAAGGAGTCATATAACCCAGAACAGTCAAATATTTAGCCGATCGTCCACATTCTTGGTTCTCTGATTATAGGCTTTAATATAGATGGTAGAGTGTGATTCAAAGTGGTCTGCTATCAGTCCAGAACACAGGGAGGCTGTTTAATTGTGCTGCAAGTTACTTTCAGGGCTGATGGACCTGGATGTTAAAGGTTCTAATTCTGTAAAAGGATCTTCTTTAAGGGACCTTTTTCTTATCTGCTTATTAATAACTTAACTGAAAAAATAATCGACAGATTAATCACTTAACAAAGTATTCATTAGTTGAAGCTCTATCTAAAACCGTCTTTAGCGTTTCAAATTAGCAGTTAGCATAGCTAGCTAGGGTAACATAACTAAATCGTTAGCCTGTGTGTAATCCTGACATAATGTAGATCATTGGGACCAGGGACTGTAATTCCCTGCTTTATATAAAAAAACACTTTGCTGTAACTTGATGACTAATGAGCTAAATCAGTCCTGTATTCTTGCCATCACTGGGAACCCATTATTAGAGAAGGTTTTTTTTTTTAAGGCATCAACTAAAGATCCCTTCCTGAATTTTCTTTTTTTAATAGCTATGCATTGCTTGTTATCTTTTAGGGTCTCCAGAACTGATCCACCAACATCACATCCTTCACAACCACCACAGCTATCATGGAGCTGGACTTTGGGCATTTTGACGAGAGGGACAAGACGTCCCGTAACCCGCGGAGTGGACGGATGAACGGACTCCCCAGCCCCACCCACAGCGCCCACTGCAGCTTTTACCGTACTCGCACCTTGCAGGCACTCACCAATGAGAAGAAGGCCAAAAAGGTGCGCTTCTACCGCAACGGGGACCGATACTTCAAGGGCATCGTGTACGCCGTCGCCAACGACAGGTTTCGCACCTTCGACTCCCTCCTGGCCGACCTCACACGCTCTCTCTCTGACCACATCAATTTGCCCCAGGGAGTCCGCTTCATCTTCACCGTTGATGGATCACGAAAGATCACATCCTTGGACGAGCTGGAGGAAGGTACGTTTAATTATCGCCAAAACCCAGAAGACTCTTGTAGATTTTAAATGTTTTGGTTGTAAAATTTCGAAATGATATTCTGTCATTGAAACTGCAGACATGTTGGATGATGTTACCAGGGGAAAACAAACTGAGACCAAACTAAATGCCTCCGACAATCTAAAGTAGGTTCCTCCCTTTGGAAAAACACAACAATCAATATTTCAAGACTTTGAGGGTCTAAACTTCAAGTTCCTTGAAATCCCAAATACCTTCAGAGATTGATTCCTTCATTCTTGTGGTCTCTGACATCAGTGGACATGTTGAAGATTTGTGAGTTTTTTTGCCAATAAAACTTCTGACTGGATCTTAGATGAGTACAAAAAAATGTAAATAGTAAAAATTGCCAGAGATGAATTTATCTCCATTTCCGTGTCTTTTAATGCTGCCTTCATTATTACCCCACAATGACTCAGTACTTTAATGTGTGGTCAGGCTCTAAGGGGGCTTCATCCTTAACTACTCACCTTCTTACAATACCGGATCTTGGTCAGAACAATAACATCTGATTTCCCTTCTAAATTTCTATGTAATTTAAGGGAAGAGATGATTATTCTGCAAGCCTTTGGTTTTTACTATGTGACTCTAGTAGTGCATAATATGGGGTAGACGTTCAATTTGCTCAAAATAAGGCGATTGTCTCTCCTGTTTGAGCTGCTTTCAGTTTGCTGTATGTGTGACTAGAAGACATTTCATTGTTTCCTCTCTGTAGGATGTAATTAATTACTCGGCCTCCTCTGCACAATCTAATCTAGTTTTGTGCCCTTTGTCTTAGCTTCAGTTTCTCCACATTTGGCCAAATTGTTTCTGTCTGGATTTCCTTTTTTCTCTTGGTCTTTGCTCCTCTACAACAATTTTGTGTTTGTTTGTTTAAAGATACTAGTAGGGGTGAGCAACATGAAGCCAAAATCTTATCACAATAAATCATGGAACTGTCATGACAAGGATAGAAATGAGCATAAGAAAACATAACTTGTTTGCAGGATTTTTAAGTAAATGCTTGGTTGTGAACTCGATCTCAGCCCCACATTCACAAATACTACTGTAGGAAACCGAAACCACTTAAAACAACCTTCATGACACCAGTTACACGAAGAACTCGTACTCGTCATCTCCTGCTTCATCCAGGACCGGGTCGAGGGGACAGCAGACCTCCCTCTACTCAGATGACTCCTCCAGCTCTGATGGGAGAAGACCAAGGCGCTCTCAGTGTCTCCCAGGTGAGACGTACCTGGAACACCTGCAGGGGGAGGAGTCCATGGGCCATCCGACAAAGCCTCCTCAGCTGACTCATCTCGAAGTGAAGGAGCAGCGGCTCTACTCCGAGCCTCTCCCTGATGCCCGAGCTCCTCCCCCTCTCTCTAAGGAAGAGCCCAACCAGCCTACAGAGGAAGCTCAGTTCAGACGCTTGAATCCAGGATCTAGTTACTTCGGTCATGATCCAGATTTAATGACCATAGGGGAGGGTAGGAACGTAAATCCAGAGCTTTGCCTTTTCGCTCGGCTCTCTTTTCACCTCAACAGACCGGTGCAGCGTCTGCATCATGACAGCAGCCACACCCATCAGTCTATCGATCTCCCCTCGCTGATGAACACGACCCCAAGACACTTGAACTCCTCCACTGGAGGCAGGAACTCTCCTCCAACCTGGAGGAAACAAGCCACCATTTTCCAGAACCATAATCTTCCAGTGAGGTAGTCCCACCGGGACATGTCCACTCCTGAAAGCTCCAGGTTGTCTTTAAAAGTCCCGACTGTAGAAATCAAAGACCATGATCCTCGTAGTGCTTCTAGGTTCCTGCAGGTGAGGTGGCTTGGTGCTCTCAATCATCATACCAACGATTGTGTTCTTGCTGTTGACCCTGCAAAAGGTGAAGAAACAGAAACAGGAGCTATAGCTTGAGGTATTCGGACTGAGCCGAACTGTCGCCCTGCTGTGGCAAAGCGGCTCCAGGTATGAAGCCCTGGATGCGGACGCTACCGTTTAGCTTTTAATATCTCTTGCAGCGCTGTGATTGCTCCAAGTTAAACAACAGAAATCAGTGTTGCACAATCTCCTGCACGACATCATATATTGTGACCCATGAGGCACAGAATATGGTGCAGCACCAGTGAGCGGATGGATGCTTCCATATTTGATGACACAGGAAAGTGAGCCAATTTCACTGCGGTGTCTGACAGTGATCTGAAATATGAATGAATGTTTAATGGTCCCAAAAGCATTGTCGTGTCGGACCTTGTGTTTCAGAATCGCTCCACTGAACAACATCAGGCTTTAAAGCAGTTGATTAGAAAAAATAATAAGTTCTAGTTTGGGAAATGTGAACTCAACATGCAGCATTTTATTTTCATCCTGACCCGTTGGTAGCAGAGGTTTACCACTTTTTGGGCAGATGTCTGTAAAAGTGAATCTGCTAGAACAAGTTTTGCGTGTTTGCCAGGACCTTCATGTTTAACAGAAATCTAAAGCCTTTCTGCTGAGGTTGATCCAAATGCCAAACTTTAAGAAAACGGTTCAGAAATGTTCCTGAAGAGGATGAGACTCGACTTCTAAGTAGTTCTGTTGATTAGATCCAAACAGGAAGCAGGAAAATGTTTCGTTTTTGGTCTAAGTTTAGGGAAACCAAATATGGGTCTTGAGATATTTTAACTGTACATTTATTTAGATTTTTGTGGGCTTTCTTCCTATGATAGAAGATCAAATAAGTGGTTCAGAGCAACACGTTTCCAGAGCATCAAAGAGTAGGAAACTCGAGGTAAAGATGGGGCTGATTTTTTCCATTCAGTCGCCTACTCACAGGAATATATAGAAAACGAGCAGAGGAACAAAGTCCAATTTTATTTGAATAATTAAATTGTATGAATGGTTGCCATAGACACTGCTGCTACTCTCCAGTGATGAGCTTTGGAGACTTATGATTTTCTCCACCTCTTACACTCTGATGAGAAACTCGGATCCTCCTCCATCCTTGACTAAGTTACTGTGTTGAGCTTTTACTTTCGATTTCCCTGTAGACATATTTTAGCTCAGAGTTGCTTTCTCCCAGAAGACGGAGATAAAGATGAGGGGTCATGCTCTCCCATCTTTTCCATTTCATTTTTGTTATACTTGCAAACCAAAGATTGCCATGGGTTACCAATTAAACATTTAGAGCAACTAAAGTATTAAGACTAAGCTTGTTAAAATAGATTTTGCCTGGAGAAGGACCTTTTTTTTTTTCGTCCATAATTGAATGTATTAAAAGTTTTGGGCAAAGTTGATGTAAACCTTTCTGGGCTTTTTGGAACTGGCTTCTCTTTTTACCTCAAGGGTTGAACATTGGAGGGTCTTAACAAATAAAGATGATGTGGAAGTTTGCTTAAATGTGTTTCCTTCTCCAAAACGCATCAAACGTCTTATTTCCATTAGCAATTGAAGTTTCTAACAGGGTAGTGATGCACCTGTACAGGTTTTGTATAGAGAACAACCAATGCACTTTTGTTTTTTTGGGGTGGAAACCAATTATTTTGACATCAGTCTAACTGATCCCTTCTTTAGACCAATAGCACTTTTTCTGCTTTGGTTTCTGTGATAAAATGAGACTAATAATAATAAATGTTTCACAGGTCAAACAGAATAAAGCAATTAACAAATCAAAGCAAACATATGTACCTTTTGTGACCTGAAGACATGACTTCTAAATTCACTAAGGAATCAGTGCAGGGACGCAAACATGGTGCAGGAATGAAAGAATAGAAAACTCAGTTTGAGTTTATTAAATGACGAGAGTGAACTGATGTAATCTCTCCTGCTGATCTGTATCACTCCACAGGGGCAGATGGAGAACTGGCTCTCTGAGACTCTCAGGTGTCTAATAGCTCAACACTCTAACCCAGTTCTTCTCCTCCTCAGGGGAAAGCTACGTTTGTGCATCAGAGAACTTCTACAAGAAAGTCGATTACACAAAGAACGTCAATCCCAACTGGTCTGTGAACGTGAAGGCCTCGGCCAGCCAGAAGAACATGCAGTCTTTGGCTGCCAAGGCTGCCGGCGAGTCCAGAGAGGGCAAAGACTTTATCCGGCCCAAGCTCGTCACCGTGATGCGTAGCGGCGTGAAGCCACGCAAAGCCGTCCGCGTCCTGCTCAACAAGAAGACGGCGCACTCCTTCGAACAGGTGCTCACCGACATTACGGAGGCCATCAAGCTGGAGAGTGGAGTGGTCAAGAGGATCTACACGCTCGACGGCAAACAGGTAGCTCACGCCTTCAGTAGGAGCTGAAAGGAAATGGTTTCTTACACCTGTCCTGCGAACCTGAGATCATCGGAGGGCAGAATGTGACTGCAGTCTAAAATTCAAATGTGAGAAGCTGCAGAGGTGTTGTCAGACTGCATTTGTTTAGACTTCTGACGCCCCCCCTAACCGGAACGATGGGGAAATAAAGATGCTGCAGTGCAGTATGTAAACAAATGGAAATTAGTGGTCAGAGCCGGGGACAGTTTACCTTTCATTCCCGTTCGTTCAGCCGTGCACACAGGTGTAGACATTAAAGGATCACAGAGGTTGGGCAGACTTTGCTCATAGCCAACAGTGATACGGTTACTGCAGGACAATGCAGAGCGGAGACAACAGCCTTTGTTCGTCTCGTCTGTGACCTTTGTTCGGACTTTGGGTTTCCAGCGGTTTGCTCTCCTGTCTTGTGGTTTAGGACATTATTAGGCCGTCCGCAAGCGTTTGTTGTAGAGTCGCATCTTCTGTCAATGAAAGTCCTTGGATGTCTGCAGCAGCATACAAAGGACCAAACCCTGCATTGTTTTCTCTCATCATATTGTTTCTGAATGTGTACAAACTGATCTTAAATAATGAGCTGATGCATCATTGATCCTTTTTCTTTATTTTTAACAAATGAA
>JAUZNJ010074105.1:0-11426 GCA_034780135.1 Jordanella pulchra | reverse complement strand
TCTGAATGTGTACAAACTGATCTTAAATAATGAGCTGATGCATCATTGATCCTTTTTCTTTATTTTTAACAAATGAATGTGATATCACAGAGTTAGGTCAGAACCTGGTTGAGTTGCCTAGTTGGCTCAGAAGAGGCCGACTAGGACGCGGCTTCAACCGCTCTCTGTTCTCATTGCTAGAAACTGCAACTTGAATTATTTTGATTCAGCTCCTTTGTTAAATTTACTCGGGTTCATTTATTCAAATAAAATCCTGTTCAACTGGTCATTAGAGAACATTGGAGAACCATGAAGACTGAGGAGACGGGTCAACAAGAAAACTCAGGTGTTTAAAAGTCTATTGGCTGCGTAACTGTGGTAGACAGACTAACAAATGACATTAGCTAAAACCGTGTTGAAGCCATTATCTGGAAATGGAGAGACTGAAGCATAACTGCTGAGCTACTGAGACAGTCGTCCACCTAAACCGGTAGAAGTTAGAAAAGCAGCTGTAGTAAAATACAGGATAATATTAAAGCTCTGGTATTGTTCTGGTTTCTAGTTTGTTGTTTTTATGTGACGAAACATGAAGCAGAGCCAGAAATTAAGTTAACCAGCAGATACATGTATTAAAATAATTCAACTTGTTCAGACGTAGGGCTGCAACTGACACTTATTAACTAATCAAACTGTCAACTATTTTAAGATTTTATGCTGAATTTAAACCTGCATGAAGAGGAGTTTTGGATTAAAGACATGAACTCAGTTTTACAATTTTAGCATAATTACTGCTCTTTTAGCTGATGTTTGTCTGTAGTCTATAGTTAATAAGTAAATGCTCAGATTATTTAAATAATTGATCTAATTACTTGTTTCAGCTCTACTCTGACTCCATTCATACCTTCAGGATTTTCCATTAATACACCTGAGTTCAGAGTTTAAACATGAGACAGTTAGAATAATGGTTGAAATCTTCCCAAAAGTCTGATCTTTAATGAAATATTAAAAAACAATGGAAATATGAGTAAAAAATGGCATTTATGCTATTTACATCTTTGAATGTCGTTTAGAGAGAGATTGTGTAGAAAGGCGAAAGCATCTTTGATTCTTATTGCTGTAGTTTCATGTTTCTTAAGTCTGATCTGCTGATTGTTTTAGTTTAGTCTTTTTCAAACACAATTTCAACCACTACACTGCAAAAACTGAAATATATGCAAGTAATGTTTTTCTTGAAATAAGTGCAGTGAAGATGATTTGCTAATTGACTGAGATGATTTACCTACAAAATAAGAAAATAGGAACTGTTCTCTTATTTCAGGTAAATAATATCTAATTATCTGTTTTTAAGGGCAAACACAGATCCTCTTATTTACCTGCTTAAGGGTAAATGTTTTTTTTGTGGATGAGTTTTTGCAGTGCAGTGGGACCCACCTGCAAGGCTGCATTTTCACATGTCTGATGGTTTTAACTGGAGTGGATGTGAGGACAGAAATAAAGAGTGAAAATGTGTGTTTATGGTTTTTATGTGAGATAGAGACGCTTTTTAACAGAAAAATAAATCGTAGCAAAAGTGTTTGTTCAGCCTTTGAAAAATATAGATTTCACTGTTTCTTAAAGCTTGTTGTGAATAACTTGATGAATCAGCTGTTCTTCAGATTGCTGTGAATTACTCCAGCTGAGCTGAGGTGGACATCTGTTCCTCTGATGTGGCTACATGATCTTCTGCAGCTTTGAATAAAGCTTACGTTATGTTTTCGGCGTTACGCTGCCGTCTTTTCCTCCTTTCTTTTGAAATACAGCCAGAAACATGTGTTCATGAGGAGGGGAGGTGTTTTAGAAACGATGGATGGGAGGGATTTGATGTTAATGTTCTCTCCCAGGGGTTCGTTCTGGCTGCACGAGGCTTTAAAATGCTTCTCCTAATGATTCAAATTACTTTCTGTCATTTCATGCTAGATTTTTATCATGCATTTTTGATGATGTGATGCCACACTGATTAGGCCTATTGATTATGAAGTCAGATAATTGATATTCATCAGAATCGGTCCCAGCTGATGTCCGGATGGGTCCTGGGTGCAGATGGAAATGTGAGGGAATTTTGCTGCAGGTTATCTGGGTGCCTTTTGTCTGCAGAGGCACGCTGCAGCTGCTGTGTGGTGAAGGTGATCTGGTGGAAAGCTCAAATTGATGCAGTGCTCGCCCCTCCCTAACTCTATGCACCGATCCTCCTTTTTTTCACGTTTGGTTGCTAGGAGACCACATCCCAGGCACAAAGAGAGCCCAGCTGGTGTGGACCGGTCTGTCGGATCCCACATCCTGCTGCGGGTGGGAGAGCTGCACTATCAATGCGAGTCTTTGGTTAAAATTAAACGTGTTTGGTACCTTTTCTAGAGTCTGTGGCTTTGGGCTGCAGATGTTCTCTGAAGGCCTTCAGCTTATTTTTGTTCAGATGATGTCAGGATGGATAAAGATTTTTCAAAGTGTCCAATAATGCGCTCATTGCAGCTCTGAAATGGCCACTCATCATGCACGGTGTTCCTCTGTCTGCTCGGTGTTGTGTGGACGCCGCTGACTGCCAGCCCTCCCTTTCTTTTCCTCTTGGAGTCGAGCACACAATCATTGCCATTTTCCTCTCTTATGCCGGAGCTTTTTAGCTCAATCAGCTCAATAGAGGGAAGGGTGGGGCCACTAGATTCAGGGTTTCCATCCTGGAACAATCTGGGTTTTTTTCTTTTCACTGATTGCTACTAATTACTCAGTCTCTCTTTAAAAAAAGTGTAAAATTTGCTCTTCCTGCTGTTAAAGGCCACTTATTGAAAATAGCTGGAAGCCATTTTGTATTCATCCGTCACTGAAGGTATCTCTGGTTTGCTTCTTTATTCATCTAGTTGGTGCATGTTTAGTATTAAGAACAAAGATCTTCAACAGATTTCTGCCTCTTTTACCTTGAAACCAGGTTTTAAAGTGAAGCCTTTTTTTTTTTTTTTTATCTAAAAAAAAATAAATCATTTTCCAGAAGCGTCATATAGGAGCAAAGTCCTCCAGGCAGAATCCCGGTGCAGAACGTTATTCTGCTCTAAAGTCTTGACTCGTCCATTAACAGATAAGAAAAGCCGGCTGCCTCCTGTTATCGGGGCTCTTGCAGTCTGCCTGCTTCTCACCATGCTGTAGAAATGGTTGTCATGGCAATAAGCTCTCCAGTGATGAATTCAGCTTGTGACAATGGCTGTGATATGCTGAGTAGGCTCTTTACATAGTCTTACCTGCCCCCCCCTTTATCTGTCAGAATCCCTCCACCTTCACATCTTACTCGCTCTCCCTCCCACCTATGAACATGTGGAAGAAGATTGTAGCAGCAGAGGGGCGTGGTCCCACACCATGAAGCCTCCCACTCAATCCTGTCAAACTGCTCTGATTTCCTCCATGATGCCACATCAACAGGTGAGCACGGCCTGCAGGGAAGATGAGGGTTGGACCGCATCAGTCAGCCAAACCGAAGGCACTGGGGGGGGGGGGTTACATAAGGAGCACTGGGCACCAGCTGCGCACCATGACTGTGCACATGTACCCCTCCCTGGAGGTCATTGTCGGGTCAGAGCTGCTCCACAGTAACTCTTTCACTTCATGGATCTGATTTTCTTCACATGTTTCGAAGTTAGACTAATACAAGTTAAAAGAGCTTGGAACTAAAATAAACATGTCTGAGGAATATTAGAGGTTGCGTCTTTGTGCCGACGTTGAAGACGGCAGCCTATGTGCTTTTGTTTTCTCCCATGGATTAAGAAAATAAGGTCGGCCTCCTTTCTGATGTTTCCTGTTTTGCTGCCTCCTCAGATATAACTTTAGTATGCCAAGAAATTAAAACCGACTTTTATTCTTTGGATTTTTATAACATGCTTCATAGTCTGACCTGCAGTCCAGAAGAAGCAAAGCTTCAAAGCCTCGTTGTTGGACCTGCCGTCATGGAGACATGGCAGGAAGGGAGAAGCGAGTAAAAGGAAGTCCAGGTCACGAGGATCAGGTGCTCTAATCAGACGGAAATGAAACTGTTCATGGCAGGTAACCAACCGCGATCCTGAACGCACCATAACCCTCGGTGAAACGATGGGATCGTGTTTTTCTTCTTCACAACAGAGAATCCTGATATTGAAGCAGATGTTCCCAATCCTAAACATCCTGCTCGAGCTACAGAGAGACGGTTTCAACTTAAAAACGTATTCCTGCGTCGGAACGGTCCAGTCAAAGTTCACACCTAAATTCAGTTCATGATCTGTCATAAGACTTTAACTGGATGTCTACTGACCCTCTCAATGTAATCTGAGCTGGAACTATTTGGAAAAGAAATATGACAAAACATTTCTTTTTGTTAGTGTGCAGCCCTGATGTGCTGTTTCAGCTCAGACCTGATAAATTGAAATCAATTATATTTAGCGGACAATTTGCCGACTCATCTGAGCTTCAGAGGGAAGTCCATCACTCAGATGCTAAACGACTGCACTTCTGCTCAGAGATCAATTGAGATGCTTTTATCAAGTCAGGGAGGAAATAGAAACCTGCTCTTTGTTTGTTTTTATTTTCTGTGCCTGATTGAAGAAGGTGGAAACAAAAGGAGTCATGGTCGTACAGTCGGCCTGTTTGCTGCCTTATTGGTGCCATTAATAACTCAAATATTCTCTGTAGGTTGTTTTGATTTGTGGCTGATATTATAAATCAGTGTTTAACTGTTTTATTTCTTCAGGATTATTCAAACTCTGTTTGGATCCCTTGTATGTGATGGAGAGCTGGTGGTTTTCATGGGGTCATGTGGTTCTGACAGCTGGTGAGGCGCAGATTAAGGATGGGCCTCGATGAGACGGAGCGTGGAGGAGGGCACCCAGAGTCTGGACGAGGGCACATAAAAATAAAAATAAATCCCCAACCCCCCTACCTTAGATTATACAGAGGATGCACACATTAGTATTAACATGTCGTGTTTGTTTATCTGTTTTTGTTTAGTTTTTCTTAATAAACTTTCAGTGAATATTTTAGTCTTGGATGTTATCCTTGGATCTGTACTGACTGGATATGTTTGACAGTTTCCCACTGAGAGACGTTCCTCCTTCTACATTTTCAATGGATCGTGTTCGTCTTCCTTATCTGTCAGATGGGTTCTGACATTTCCATGCAGTCTGTTCCAGTGCAGGTTTGTTAATCCTGTTGGCATCAGCAAATGCCAAGTCCAATAAATCAATAGCATAAATGTCATGTTTATGCTTTCAGATTTGGTAGCTTTAACCTGCAGTTAAATAAAACACATTTCTGCATAGATAAGATTAGCCTTTTTAATTTGCATCCATTTATAGAAAAACTGTTCATAGAATGAAAACTTTAGTAGCCGATCATTGGTTTGAGGTTTGAGGCTGTTTAACTCCGATCAGTTCGAGTAAAATCAAACACACCTTAAAGTCATAGATCCCTCTTGGAGCGTTGGTTCATTGGTAACATCACTTAAAGTGCCGCAGTATTTGAATATTGTCTCTTTGTTCAAACTTATTTACTGCTGTTCACTACAGAGGGAGCGGAAGCTGCACAGGTGCTCAGATTAGGGCGGCATGGTGCCCAGATTTGCCCACATTGAAAAGAACATTCAGAGAAAAGTTTCCTTGATGCAAAGAAAGCAGAGCTGCAGCCATCGTCGCAGAGCTGTGCCAGTGACCCATGGGGGGGGGGTGCAGTGGAAGACTGGAACGAGAGTTGCAAAAGAAAAACAGCTGAAAAAGGTTCAGCATTAAGCATCTTAGTTTGAGATCTGATCAGCCTAATTCAGATGTAAGTTGATAGCTGGGTGAGTAAACGTCCTTATTAATGCTGATATTAGTGATGTGATTTTTTTTATTTATTTTTTTCTCTCTTCAGTGCAAACAATGTTATAAACACATTGATTAATTAGAGCGCAGGTCACATTTAGCTGCTCTTTAATCATGAAGCACTGCAGAACGGTTGAGCTCTATTCTGATAGTTCTGCCAGCAAATTTCAACACATCCATGTATGTCGATCATCAAACAGAAGAAAAAAAAGGTGCTGGAAATCTATTTAGGCTTATTTTATCAGAATCAACTGTGTTTCTGTCTTTTTTTTGTCTCAGTGTAGAACATGACTAAATGCCTTCATTGTTGTTATCTTGTCAATCTGTGCTGCTAATAGAAGTTAACTTAGTCTCTGACCAAAAAAATGATCCAACCATGAGGGCTTCTGTTGACCAAATTATATATAATAAGAATGTCATCATTTTCAAAGAATCATTTCATCATATTAAGTTTCTTTTATATTTTCCTGAAAGATTCATTAGATTGTTAAAGAACTAAACTCCTCTGTGATGGTCTTCATCTGAGGTAATCGCAATCCTCAGTTTGAGTGGAGGTTTAGTTGATGAAGATTAAGATGGTCGTTGTTTGGATTAGATCTTGATCCTTTTAATCAGCTCTATTGTTAAAGCTAACTGCTGTCGACCCTCCAGCTCGTTCCCCTCCACTCTCCTTCCATCCAGAGAGGAAAGTTGTCCTCTGCTGCTTCCCTTTAACAACCCACAGCCTGGTGTTTCACTAAACCTATTGATGATAACATGGATCTATGTTCCTAGGATAAAATCACAAGATAACCCAAATGTGTTGCCTTTGAATTGGGTTGGCAGGATTAGGGTTTGATCCCTGGAGTCAAAGCACCATCTTTGTCTCCCAGCATGGATCCAGCGGGCCTGTATCCGGGGAGTTTTTGTGGGGGTGTGTACAGCTGTTGGATGCCACGCCAGCAAGTCACCACCACCGCCACCGCACACTTTTAGCAGGACTGAGATTCAACATGGCAGCTGGTGGGGTGGAGTGTTCTCAAATTATCTGCAGCTCATAGTTTAGATGCGCATCACAAAAGGCGAAACCACGATGCATCTCCACCACCCTGGCACCCCTCCAAACACTGAGCCCTTTTCTGGGCTACGAGGGTCCAGCAGAGCGATTCAGTTACTTTAGCACTGCTGTGTTTGGCTTTTTCTCATAAGTTGGGTTTCAACAGGTATAGAATATCGAGCAGGAAGTCTAACAGAGATGCTCCACTAAGAATAAAGCAGTTTTTAGATTGAATGGCTCTAACAGGCGTGTCGGGGCTGTTTAAAGGATAGTGGAGGAGAAGGTGTGGCCCAAAGACATCTGTCCACTAAGTAGGCCATATTGTTTCAGCAGCTGCTGATTGAATGGACCCAGGGGAAGGAAGTCCAGCCATTTAAATGTTCTAGAAAAGGTGTAGCCTTATCAGCTTTGTTTGTGCTTTTGTTTGGGTCTGTGTGTGTTTTGTCACATGAACCAAGTGTGGCTGAAGGCATGTTATCTAACCGAGTCGAACACAATGGAGGCCTGCTGAGAACTGAAGGTTCTACTCACAAGTTTTCACTTGAATTCTTTCACAGGAATTTTCTTTTCTTTTACTGTAAGCATAAGAAAAAAAATCTCATCTTTCATTGTGGATCAGTTTGAAAGAATTGATGTTGATTTTTTGTAAAGTCAAGGAATCCGAGGAACACAATGAAGAAAAGGTGCTCATTGCTTTTATTTATTTATTTCTTTTAAAATGGAATCATCCATGATGTGCGCCGGGTTATAAGCTGCTGATATCTACCGAACTGTTCTCCACTAAACCTGTGGGAATGGAGAGTAAGAAGAATGCTAGCTCCCGTTAGCTTGTTGGCTCGCGGCAGTAGCGCTTCGCTGGCTCAGTTTTCAGCTCTGCTGGAGTTGCTAACAATCTCTCTGTTGCTTCTGCAGCTTTAATGAAGCAAATAAATGTCTGAGATGCTGAGATTGGATTAAAGTTTTCATCAGCTGGATCAGGGGTCTGCAGACTGTAGCTCCAGTAGCTCATTAGCTCACTTGCTATAATAAATAGTTTACATTTCACTTGTTTTTTTTGTCCCCATGAAAAAACGTCGCCACTGTCAACATGTGGATTGTTTCGGCCTGGTATCCGACCACGTGGGGTTTGCTTTCCTGACATGTAGTTTGTTAGTCAGCTGACCCACAGGGCAACACCAGGATCAAGAGTTTAGAAGAGTGGCGTTAAACTCCAGGCCTTCAGTGTTTGGATGTGTCTGTCTAACATACCAGACTCACACACTGGCTCATCAGCATAAGTCTAAAGATACTGTGAGTCTGGGTGGAGCCGTTCAACAGTGACCTGATATTAAACGTTTCCAATTAACTGGTAAAGTTTCTGAAGGAAAACCTTCAATTCTGAAGACGGTATTAATTCCAAGTATTTGGTTTAACCCATGAAAGAAGTTCTGTTAGTGTGTGCGGTTCACGAGGACGGACGGCTGCACATCAACTGTGGTTGGTCAATGACTTGGATAACAAAAGGCAGCTGGGTGTTGATGAGAAAGTTTTTAAATAAAAAGATCAGATCTTTAGCATCATTATGTCGGCATCAGAAGTAAGTTAAAATGTCCGCAGTTTAACAGTTTGTGTTTCAGGTTTTCTAGTATTGCAGCCGTAGTTTAAGCGGCACCAAACCTGCTGGCAAAAATGTGCCTGAAATGATCAGCGACGCGTCTGTTGCTGAAAATCCACACATGTGAAAACAAAATGTCGGCTGTTTTGTTGAATGCAAACTTGTTGCGTGTCGCTGGTTTTTCTTTAACTATTTTTCATTTTTCCTTCAAAGGTAACCTGCCTTCAAGACTTCTTTGGTGACGACGATGTCTTCATCGCCTGCGGACCGGAGAAGTTTCGCTACGCACAGGACGACTTCTCACTGGATGAGAACGGTGAGCATCCCTGCCTCTGCCTACATCCCATTTTTAACTTCGCACTCTTTGCAGCTGCAGTAGCTTCAGCTCTTCTGTTAAAACGTTCCAGTATTTATGACTTTCTTACAGAAGTGCATCTGTGAGGTTGGACACTGATGAGGGAAAGTGTCAGAGACTCGTAGTTTTTACATTATTGCTCCATTGGGTTCATCTCAAGCCAGTCGAGGTTTGCAGCAGCAGACGTTTTCCTGAGCCGTGTCCTGGTGGGTGTTCCTTGGTGCTCTGCCCACAGTGCAGCCATGTTGGAACAGGAAACCAAGGAGCTGAGAACAACTTCTGAAAAGCAGCATCAGACCGTGATCTTTACTTGTTAGCCAGAGCAGCAGGGTTCATCCCTCCAGAGAACCACGATCTAAACATTTAATGCTTTGGGATTCATAAAGAATTTCTTGAATTTTATAATTACTGGTCACTGCAAATGTCCATTACTTTGAAAGTTCAGAGACCGTATGGAGTCTGCTCTAACAACTTGGCCCTCTGTAAACGTGTCTCCACACCTGAGACTCTCACACTATTTATTCCCAAAGTCGGTATCCTCAGTCAAACACTGCGGGTTCTGGAGATCGATAATCATTTATGCCAAAAAACATTTAAAAACAGACAAAACCGATTACTCTGATTGTTGATGCTGTTTGTAATATTATTGCATTAATTCTCTTGAAATGTTTCTTTAATTTGGGTCATCAGTCGGCCGTGGAAACACACTCTATAAAACGCAGAGCTTTGTGCCTTTTACTTCATGGTCTACTTGTGTTAAAATAAACTGCTAGTTAACTTTGGTATATTAACTTATGAAATTCAATGATTGGACTCAAACGGGCTGAATCGTGTCGAAGTTACAGACCTGAACTCGGCGAGTCCTGAGAACAATGTAAAAGTAGTAGACCTGCAACTACCGATTATTTAGCTGATCTGTTCATCCGACAAATATTTGTTGTTGAATATTAATCGGGTTGCAAAGGATGCTTTGAAGATGTTTTACAGATTTTTAGCCTGATGAAGCAGGTGGAGGAGTTCTGGACGACATTGAAGGACAAAAACTGTTTATCAACTTGAAAACAAAATGAATTTGTATTTTTTACTTATTAACTAACTGATGGATATTTCAATAATTGGTTAATCTGACATATTTTTAATCCCAATATTTAGTCCAGATGTGATGTTTAGCACAGTCACTGTCAATCGCCTTAATCTGTGTCTCAACAGAAAGAATCGTGGCGTCGTTGTAGTAAAACGAGTTGGTAAAAGAAATCAGCCTCCTGTTTGTCCGTCTCTCTGCCAGCTGTATAAACTAATGCTTTTGTGAGCTGAGAGGCAGTAAGAGAAGCAGCTAAGGACGAACGTTATCAGCAGCTCGGAAGAAACGGGCCGAAGTCAGAGAGCCATTAATCTGTCCAATGATGGGTTTAGTCCAGCTGATCTGTCTGCGGGGAAGTTGAGGAGAGAAAATGTAAAACCAAACGTCTGTCTGCTCCCTGCAGACCTGACAGACCTATTTTTAATGTCCCCGTTCTACATAAACTCCTCCTGGAAACGTGCAATCTTTTCATCCAAAACAGAGGTGCTGCTTACTTGTGTTCCCTCCCTCCCTTCTCTTTACAGTAGAGATTCCACTAATGATCTGTGTCCTTCATTTTCTACATACTCCCTCTCGGATCCCTTTGCTAAATAGTTTCATTTAGTCTCTAAGCTCAGGCCAACGCTACAGAAAGTGACTGAGCGTCTCAGGCATGCCGACATCACCGAGTCGGCCTTGAAAGAGCCGAGGAGGGAGGTTCGTCTGAGATGCATCATGTGGGGACATACAGCCTTCAGAAATCCTCCAAACTCAAACTAACAAAAGATGCTCAGATTCTCTGTATTCAAGGCATCCAGTCTCTGGTATGAGGAAGACCTGCAGCGTGGCTGCCCTCTCTGTGGACTAAACATAATAAATGTGCTAATAATTATTCCCTGAATGCCAAATGAATCCATGTTAGCATTAGAACGTACCCCCTGCACTATAGTGACACTGAACGGTTTTTGCACTCCATTGAACTCCTGCATTTCCTTCCAACAGGAACAAAATCCACATTAAATGGCTCCAAATGACAAAGTGAAAACATGTTTTTCTAATTTTCTCCATTACTGCAAAAACTGATCTAAATAAGTACAAATGTCTTAAAGTAAGTGAATTAGCCCTTAATTTGATCAGGCAAATGGTAGATCTGCCAGTGGAATAATATAACTGACCTTAAATAAGATGATTAGAAATTATTCACCTGCTTTAAACTAAAACTCTGAGAATGCAGATCTGGATCCTAAACAAACTTTAATGAATTGTTCCTTGGCGTGAGCCTTTGGTAAATATGTCCTTAAAATCCATAATCAATCATAAGTTTTCAGTTCATCCTGCTAACAAACCAACAACGTTCCCTCTTCTTGCGTTTTGTCTTCAGTATAAATACACTGCCTGCCAAAATAAAAGTCTCCACCTGGATTTAACTAAGCAAACAGGTCCAAGCCTCCTATTGGATCAGTGCTGCAGAGGCGACTATCAGCTGGCAGCAAGTTATTGAACCCCAGCTGATGCAATGAGTAACTCCTCATTTCTTAAACAACCAAAGACACATC
>JAUZNJ010074094.1:0-25175 GCA_034780135.1 Jordanella pulchra | reverse complement strand
GCAGGCTGTCCGGGATAGACTGAGAGAGAGAGAGAGAGAGAGAGAGAGAGAGAGAGAGAGAGATAGAGAGAGAGAGAGACAGAAACAGAGAGAGAGAGAAAGAAAGAGAGAGAGAAAAAAATCCCCTTCAGCCCCCCTCCACCTCCTCCTCTCCTTTTTCTTTTGGAAATTAGGGATCCGTGGCACATGGCGATACTACCAGACTAAGATCCGAAGTGCCCGCAATTTTCTTCAGATATAATTAATCAAGTGAAGCATGTAACCTAATGAATGTGTTTGATATCCGCTCCTATTCAAATATGGGCTTTATCGCGATGTGTGCCGGAATTGCTGGGAGCTATGCACAGACAGTGACATTGCTTGGAAATGTTCTTCAACAGTTTCTCATTGCGTGTAAACAATATCCATGCTTGTCAAGGCATGAAAAAAACAGACAGAGAGACACATTTTAATTGCAGTAAATTAATAACAATTAAGCCGCAGGATGCTGGCTATCTTGACAGTGCTTTGTTGTTACCCCTGGAGATAATTCCTCTAAGAGCCTTGCAGGTCTGACGAGCAGGTGAAAAGGTAGAGAAGGCAGGAAGAAAGGGATTTTCCTTATAAACCAAGATACTGATTTGTTAAAACAAAGCCCTTCCAAACTTGGAAGTTGGGGATTCTTTTTCAAAGCCTTTGACCACAAATATTTGACAGATGATCTCAACTTTCAATTGAGGATCTGTCCAACAAGCGGACAAAAAGAATGAAAAATTGAAAGTTACTCCAGCACAAGCTGACAGATAGACAAACTGACTTTGTGGGAAGATCCATAAGTCCTTACTGTGACCTCAGAGTGTCAGAGCAGCAGAGTCACGTGACAGACAAAGGCTCTCTAATTAACAGAGAGGACTCTGGAAAGCCGCTCTGTAATGAGGCACCATGCTGGACGGGCCTCCAGTGAGGCAAGCGGCCCATATGCAAGGCCAGCATTGTAGGAATTTACATACTGCAGGTCAATTGAACATATGCACACTCAAAACTGACTAATGACTTCCACTAGCGCTCTGATTCTATTTCACAGCCTGCTTTCAGGATGGGTGTAGTATAAAACACTAATGAGTATAACACTAGGACGCATGCAGTATGACAGCAAACATTAATATATATGTTTTGAGACATGGGCTCAGTAGTAAACTTTGGTTGCTGGGGAAATAGTTGCAACCAGAACATTTCAAGTTGCACAACTTAGAGCTGCGTGACTTCACCTTCGTTACTCACAAAGAAAAGAAAATTCATGGTAAGGAATGATTCATGGTGTTGCTGCTCAGCAGGGAAGTGAAAGCCAGTGTCCAGGAAAATGTCCATCCTTGTCCTCTTTTGCCACACATTTACACTCAGACAGCTGATGCCCACTGCTGGTAAGGCCACCCATTCACTGTTAAAGTCTTCCCCCAGCACCCTACAGTTTGGACAGTTTGGGGCTCGGCAGGGGTGTGCCGGTGTCCATCTGTATGTGGTCGCATGCTTCACTGCATGTGTGCGTCTCTGCATGCATGTGTATGTGCATGAATAGAGTTGGTCTATGTTGTGGGAGTAGCAGCAAGGAGTTGGAAGGTGTTAAAAGTAGGAGTGCTGCTGGTGGTGGGGGGCTGGCTCTTATTTGGCTGGGTGTAAAAAAATGCCCCCAGGTCTCCTGATGGAAGAGACAGGTATTAGCTCTGAGACCTCCATAGTCCCAGCTTGCCATTAGTTTCCTCTCCAGCTGCACCAAGATCCGGACTATGAATCTGCCATGGCTGGTCATTCATCAGTTTCACAGTCCGCACCAGCACACACACACATTCCAATAACAACACAGTGAAATAGTGAGTGAGTGAGTAAGAGGCACAGAGAGGGAGAGTAAAAGTGTGAGAAAAATATCTTGTCACACAGAGACTTTTACTTGAGCGAGTTAGTAAGGTAGATGCATACTGTACCTATGGCTCAAAAAAGGGGGGATATGCTTTGAGAACCAGCATGTGAGCATGAACAAAACGGCCAATGATTGTGTTACTCTTTAAATGTATACATGTGTGGATGCAGTCTTCCATAAAGAAAAGAAGTGATGAGATGTGATATAAATTAACTGTGGGTTCAGCGTGCTGCCGTTTCGCACAGTTGAACATTAGCCCTTGTCCCACAGAGTGATTTGGAACTTCCTGTCAAACAGGAAGCATTTAAATGTTGGCTAGAGAGTTATGGAATTGCCTGTGGAAACATATCAGAGGGAGGGGGTGGGGTCAAAGAAAAAGGTCACCACCCCAAGACTTTCCATGTGAGGGTTCCCCCGTCTTGTCAAAACCTTTCAAGTCTTTTAGGTGGTTTGCTTAAATTGTGATTTTCCTTTATTGAAACTCAAGCTGCACAAAATGGACAATGATGTGATTTCTCTTTTTGTTAGCAAAACAGTAAAAGTTTAATAAAACAAAACAAATCAACCAAAGCATTCACTTTGATCCAGATGACCTAGCACACAAAAAGAACCTTTTCTTCCCTTCCTTGCTGCCCTGAGTGACTGAAGGCCACAAGCTCTGTCATGTAGTGTATATGCTAACTCAAAAGGAAGGACAGGTCCTAGCGATTCGGTCGCTTGGGTTGATGTGACCAGGACATGGCCATGGCAGCAGTGAAAGCCCGTTTGAGCCGCAGTGACACGTCGTCTCCATCCATCTTCGGTCTGAAACATTTTACGCTAACTGACAGAGCGTGGCGCTTGCTTACCCACCTCCCAGAGGAAATAGTCCAGACTGGTGTCTTCTTGACATGCACTAAAGAGTGAGCAGTCCAAGGGTCCAGGGGGGCATTGTGTATTCAGTCCAAGACGAAAGGTTAGATTCTCTGAAAAGAAAGAGTAGTTCAGTATCGTATGAAAGTGACAACAGCTTTGCTTGTGTGAGTGGTGGTGTGTACGTGTGAGAGGTGTTGTTGAAGCAAATAAACAATTCAGTCGGTCCATCAGATTTTTTATTCATGTTAATTTTGCATAGGTGCAGACTTCATCTCAATTCAGTTTAATTTAATTTATTTTCTTAAAGCAGAAATTCACAACACAGGTTATCTGAAGGTACTCTGCAGAGACAATTCAATCAACTCATAAAGAGAAATTGGTTAAAGGTTTCTTATCTATGAAAAGCTATTTTCATCAAGTCACTGACTTTGCAGGCTCAGGTAAAATAATATGTTAGGTGTCTCTAAAGGAGCATAAACAAAATTTCACCACTAGATGCGCTGTTTAGCAGTGTCTGTAGACCAAAACAGCACTGTATTTAATAGAACTTTCTATCAAGCTCAAAAACATAACAATTTGGTTATACCTAATAATAATACAAATATTGTGACCAATTTCTCCTGTAAAATTCAGACTAAAGTGACATATCAAACTAGAGCTGCTTCTGTTCTCAAACTGCTCTCCACCTTGGAAACACCAGGTCAGTGTTAATCCTCGTTTTGTCTCTTCCCTTATCTAACAACTTATTTTTCTGTGGCAACAATGAATCCTGGTTGTGTTCAGTTCAATGTTTTGGTCCACCGGATCCATACTTGTCTGCCATTTTGCTCATCTACTGCATTGGTAAGCCCTTTTGACATGCATGTACATGCATATTCGTGCAATGTAAATGTGCATGAGGCAGGCCCAGCTATCTAAACAAGAGAACAACACAGAGTTGCTGTGTGATGTCATAACCATAGTCGATCAGAAAATATACCTTGTGTTCTTCAAAAAAAAATAAAAAATACTTTTTTATCTAAAATATATTGCTTCTCTAAGGACCTTGAAAAATTCACAAAAAAGAGATTCTGTAGGTTTAGAAGAAAGCTTTGGGATTAGAATGTATTTTAGGATATTCACTCAGTCGGCCCATATTCTTATTCAGGGTGCACAGTGTCCAGCAGAGAATTTAAAAGCTGATATTTATTTGGGTTGTATCATTAGTGAATAATTTACCAGCAAAGTTAATGATCAACTGTATTGAACTTTGGGAGAAAAAGGTTTCTATCTTTTAAATGGAGGTTCTGTGAAATTATTTTCAGTGATAGTTCTGTTTCCTGTCATAGAAAGATGATCAAACACCAATGAGTTTGTACAACACTGAATAAATCTACAGCAATGTGGTTTAAAATAACTCAAATAGAACTAGTTTATATGCATGGATGTTGTATTAGCAATAAATGCCTACACTTCTATAACAGATCACTCTCAAATGTACCCTTTTTTTCAAATAACTTCTTTTTTACCCTGCTAAGGATTTGTACATTTACAGAAGCTGCTGATTGGAGCAGAAACCATGTTTAGATTCTTGCTGATCCCTTAACTCCAAGTCCCCAAAAAAGAAATAAACATTTGGAATTTGTACTAGATTAAAATCTGTAAAGTATCATCATTTCAGAATAGTAGTTATTTCTGGAACAAAGAAAATAGTTACAAATTCATATTACTCATTAAATGAGAAAATATTGTTATGTTTGGTATTGATGATAACTAATTTTAGACATTCAAGAAGATCACTGTGGTCAAAGAAAATCTAAATGCAACCTACCATCCCGCTGTTAATGAACCATTGATAATAATGATGTTTAATTGTAATAATGAAATATAACTTAACAATTGTCTGTGGTGTCTAAATGTCAAGTCCTTATAAAACGGGATACATAGCAACTAGCTATTTTATTTGAGTAAAATGAAATCCTATAATTGTTCAAATACAATGGGTGTAAGCAATAGTATAATTTGTTTAAGTTTAATGTTTTTTTAAGTATTTAAACTAACATTATCCTAAAGATATTGCTTCAACACTACCTAATTTAAACACATGTAATGTTATGAGGTATATCTAAGTTTATTTTGCTAATGTACAAAAGTCAATAAAAGTAATTATTTGTATGTGTTCAATTTTTGTCTTGTTTGAAAGATCTATGAAAAAAAATAGAATTTCTTTGAATTTTTCTCCCATTATTTCTTTTTTCTCCATCTTATCATTCACATATGATAAATTAATTTGAGTAAATTAAAGTTTAAAAAGGCAAAAACACTTAAAACAATGTAATGTGCTAACCAGCATACTGAATTTTGTCCACACTTTTACTCATATCCTGTATCTCGGTCAGGTACCAAAAGTAGGGGGGAGGTAGAAAAGGAGAATTGAGCAGTGGCTGTAGTAATAAATCACAGGATCGCTGGTGACATTCATACAATACGGATACAGTGTTAACTCAATGAGTCGGACAGCCCTAGCCTGTTCCTCCATCCTGACCTTGCCTCCCTGTCGTAATCAATCATGTTGGCACAGCACACACGCTCCTTATTTATTATTACTGTGGACCCGCATGTACAGTAAACAATGAGTAGAATACATTTGAAAGACTGAGGGAGTGGGGTGCTGTTATAAGAGAGAGGTAAAGGTCCACTGGAATAACCGCGGGGCATATGTGTCCAGCTGGCTGGTTGAAAGAATACAGAAAAGGACAGTGAACAACCACTATGACCAACAGTCGGATGTAACCTGCAGAAATGACTGATACTAAGTGCCAATTGCTCCAAAAAGGTCACCTTACTGTCACTAGTTAAAATTTACACGTCCTGCTGTTGATGACGAGAAAGTTCACCGTGTCATCCCCCGCGCGTAGCCTCTATTTTTTTCTGCAAAGGGTGGCTCTCCACTTCGATAAGTGGAATCTATTTAAAGGAAGGTGGTGTCAAAGCTGTTTTCGGGTTTGTCCTGACTTCAAGACTACATTAAGAAACCGTCAGACAGATGTCATTTAATTCCATGCCTTTTTGACTGCTTTCCTTTTCCACATATTAGACTTTCTCTTGTGTTATTCTCAGGTAGCAGGTGTATATCCTGAGTGACAAAAGCATTTTCATTGTAAAACTAATAGCTTACAAAGTCAGTGTAAATTAACAATGACCCAATGTGAAGCCTTTATAACACCACCATAACAATTCATAAAAGCCAGCCAAGCCCGTCATCATACAGTCCCATATGCAGCCTATGCAGGGGGCCTGTCTTGGCAACAAAACAGGGCCCCATACAGCAGAAGGCCCCTGAACTCTTCATGAAGGATGGCTGGCTACAAGGAGGGCCAAGGGGGAGTCAGTTTAAAACACATACCATATGCAGTTAGGAAGAGCCTCATTTATCAGCTGCTGAAATTCCTTGGTTTTTACACTTCAGACCCCCCAGCATTTTTTCCCCTTCTCAAGGGGGTAGCCACCTTCTGACTGTACACTAGCGATGACAGGTCTAAGAAACTGGGCTTTAAATGTAGACCCCAACTTTAATTTTTCTGGCCATTGGAGTCACAAGGTGCATCCAATCTAGAAATAACGCAATTGATATTTGTCAAAGAAATTACTCATTTACTCAAGAAACAAATCAAATCCTTTAGCCAGGGATATTCAGCATATTTTCTTTGTATGTTGGTTTTAGTTTTTTTTTTTTTTGTGAAGTCCATCAACCTCTTCTGTCATTTTGCCCTTCCACTGCCCTTCCTGTTAGAGCTCTTCGTCACAGTTGGACATCATCTGGTCCGTGAATGGCACATTGTTATGCCTGCTCCTCAGCGGCTTGTATGAGCAGATGCCATGAGCAGCCCCAACTCTGGTCCCTGCACGAGGTAGATAGCTTGCATTCACCACAAGGTTGTAAATTACATCTCGCAAAACATACAAACGCTCTGTGCTCAACTGAGTTTAAGTTGTTTAGAGCACCATTAAAGGTGCATGGCGTATCCTGATTTTGTTTGAAAAAGGACTAGTTTTAGTCAGCAGGGAAAGTGGCCCTGTGGTGCACGACTAGGGCCTAGACGGAGAGATCATGTGCGGACAGCTGGGCTTTGAACTTCTTACCCCAATGCTCTCAGGGTCAGCAGATTGGTGGCTACAGGGGTCAACCAGCAGCAAGAGGCCATCTTATAGTGAACTGCTGGACTTATTTTGACTGGGTCCCTGTGGCACAATTACCCACTGGCGAATGGAGGTGATGCTCTTCAGGGGGATCAGGTGAAGTAAAGTTTAGGAACAACATTTTGATTGTTTGCATGAGTCTTTCAGTCTGTGGAAACAGGGAATGCAACAAATGTCTATTCAAATTCAAATCTAAAACAATTAGAAAAGACTTGCCAGCAATATGAGGATTTATTTAAACAAAACCTTAAATAAATTCAAGGAGTTAAGCTTGCTCAAAGTGTGGTACATAACACTATAGATCTAAGATGAGACACAATAAAAAGTGATTTGCAGGGATCTAGGGAAATGCATGGCTCCAAATCCAATCAAAGATATCACCAAAGTATATTTGACGAAGACTCATCCTTGTTGCGCTTTGCTACAGACAATATTTACACACTCAAATCCCACGTCTAGTCAACGGATGCATATCATCTCGCTAAGATATATGGGTTACTTTATTCATAGCACTTCAATTACAAAATCATGTTTTGGGGGGAGAATAGATTAATAATAAAACCCCCTATCTGAACTTCTAATATTTTGCTTGGCGAAGGGAAACGAATTACCCTTTTCAGAACTGATGATGTATTACTAGCGTTTGATCCTTGGAGGTTTCGCCATGCTCACATTCATTACTTTCAAGTGCTGAGGTGTATCTGCAATTAGAAGCACCTTGCAGTGGATTTCTGACACTCCTGCAGACTTGAAACACCAGATCATAGAATCATCACAGCATTATACGGCAGGAAAGGGGACGGTGTCTCCTTCGAATTGAGGCAACAGTAGAAGGGAGAAAGGGGCGGGGGGACGGGTGCTTAATTTAACCATGTGCCCATAAATGAGGGGAGCCGGTAAGCAAATGAGGACCTTTCATTAAATCAAAGGTGATTTTTGTTCTACTAATGGGTGCCCCAAAAATCTAGCACAGCAGTGAAACATGTGATCAGTCTCTGTGGAGCCTGCTATGCTGCTACAGACTGGTCAGGGCTATTCTTATTACAGTATGCATAATGTAATGAGCATGCTTGTTTGATTTAATCACACAGAGTGGACTGTGTTAGTATTTCTTTGAAATAGCCATGCCATACAACATGGTTTCATCATAAAAAAGGGGAATAAATAATACAAGTCATTTAGTTGGTGTTATAATAAATGCTTTTGCTTTTTCTCCAATTGCAGATTCATGGTTGTAGTGAGTTGTCATATAAAGTTCTGTGGTGTTACTTGTAATTACATGGTTAGGTTTCAGATTTTGGATGCCAGTAACTGTGATGTCTTTGCAGTTTTTTTCCTTAAGATTCACCCTTAAGTTGTCCACTGATGGGTCGTGACAAGGCCAAAACGGCGACTGTAGCGAAACACCTCAGAGAAGCAGAAGGAAGTTTAGCCAAAAAACACGCTGAGCCATTATGTTAAAGTAAACGACAGCACTTCCTAATGTCATTTGGCAGTGCTGGCGCTCGGCAATTAGGGCCTCTCTTAATGCGTCGCTGGGAGCATTTCTCCTCAAGGTTAGCGCCTCATTTCCCCACGATGGGTCTGCAGGGCTGCACCAGATGCATTGTGGGAGCTGGGGGCGCGAGTTAGGACAGGTGTCCGCCACCTTGGAAATCTCCCTTCGCAGCTGGCACCAGCTGGCACCCCCAGTGCCCCATCCGGACAGTCTGCTCTCTCTTCTCCACGGAGAAGGAAAAGCAGGAGGAGGAGTAAAGAGGGAGGAGGGGAGGAGGGGGGCATGTCAAGGGCAGACCTGATACAAGCTCACTCACAGGGCACCCATGCCATGACATGACCTGGCCACTAGGGGACCTGCCAGCAATGAGCTGTAGGAGTAATGCGGTGCAGCCATGCCCGTTCTGAGACCCGCTCCAGCGTCCCTAATGGACTGGCAATGATGAGGCCCAGCAGTGCCAGAGGGTCAGAGGCAGCTTCTGTGGAGGACGATGTTCTTTACACCAGAGAATGGGGGATGTCATGTCTGAAGGTGTTCTCTCTGGATGCACATCAGCCATTTTGCCAAGGGGTAAGTTGTGGAGGAATTACAAAATAGTTCTACATTTAGCATGCAAAAATATATCCTTATTGAAGAAAGGCAGCCATAAGGCATAACAAGGAGTATTTAGCAAAGCTGGTTTTTGTATATTTCAGACATTTATGGACACTAGTATGCCATTTACCATAGGTTTTATAGGGGTGGTTATCAAACTTTCCTTCTTTGTTATATCAATTATCACCTCAGTCAACAATAACGCTGGATTTACACTGCTTTCTTCTCTCTTTTTCACCGTTGTTTTTTTTTAAAAGCCCCAATTTACTATGCAAGTGCTCTAATACACTCCTCCGCAATGACCAGAGGTATTCCGATAAACATGTGTGAATCCTGCACTAAAACCCTGTGATAGATCACAGAGTTGGACCAAAATTAATGAAAGGTGGATGTAAAACATCATTTAACATCTGCCTTGCTTATTTTATTTTTATTTTTTTTTTTACAGAGAGATATTTTTCTGGGAACTTGGTTCTACAATCAGTGAGTACAAAGCTATATTCTTTGCCTATTTTAGTTCATTTAATGCAGATTTATGAGTTTGGGAGTTCTAACCCTAACCCTTAGCCAAAGCTAATGAAGTTGTTTAGTCTATTCTCATTTGTAATTCAAGGATTACAAATGTTTGTAATTGCAGTTTAATCATGCAAAAATTCAGAGTTTAGAAATTCAAGGTCTGACTTGAGCAAATTGACAAGAACCATCCTTAAAAGTCAGAACCCAAGTAGCTCATCAATCAATGCGTCAAAATAAAAATGAAAAACAATTAAACACATTTTTAAAAATAGTAGAAATAAACAACTTGGATACTTCTCAAATTTGCATGATGAAAAACAACAAAAAACACTGCTACAGAAGTTGAATATTAAATATTCAACAAAATTCATTATTTGCTTGCAATGCAGTTATACTTAGTAACTGAGTTATTCTGTTATTTCAATAATGGGTTACTAAAATGTTTTCCACTGAATTTATTAATTCAATCCTTACATTAAAAATTATTTACGTGTTTGAAAAACTATTCAATTTGTTTAAAATAAAAACTGATAGTAAAATAGTCTGTGTCAGCCAAAGTACCACCAAGGGTTCTTGCACCACTGTTTGAGAACCTAGATTCTTTCAGCAGTCCTGTCAGAACTGGTGACAAAAATAACACTGTTTAAAGTTCACATTTTATTTCTAAAAAAAATACATACATATATCACACTATATTATATGCACAATATTACCAATTAAATAAATAAATAAAAAACTTTAGTGGATAGTAGAAAAATGAGCAAAGAAAACTATTTTACAAATGCTTTGCAGCAGCACTCAACATTGTTTTTGCCATGGAGCTGTATGGAGCACAGGTTGAAGTTTGGAAACAAATAATTATGCATGTAAAGTGGCTGACTTGCCTCCAGTCAAGAGAAATCACTTCACATTATGAGCGCATTATGTTCTAAGCAATACCACACAGTGGTTCCCCACTCATGATGCGAGTTAATTCGCTTAATATGTCTTTAATGGGGAGAGCCTTTCCTTGGTATAAAATGGTTTCCACGCTGACCATTATCTGAAATCAAGCCTAATGACGGCTTCTGTTTATGATAATGACCATTATTGCACAGACCACCATCATGTCTGCCAAATGATCAAATGTTCCTGCATTTCTTTCTTGCTGTCTGTTTGTTAGTCATGTAAATTTAGGCCCTTGATGAGGCTCACCCCCCTTCATTCTCCTCACATCTTTCTGTATAATATTAAACATCCGCTGCTGTTGCTGCTGTTTTTCAGACCTCATTTTGAACTGAGACTGCTTCTGAAGTTCTTAACAGCATATAGCAGATCCTCTCTGCCCTCATCAGCCCTTAATGGATAAAAAGAAACACACAGGCATCTCATCATCTCCGTAGTTAACATAGTCATCAGCTGCAGCGTATAAAGGTAACTCTGAGGCAATAATAATAATAATAATTTGTAATAACACACACTGGCTGCTGGTGTCTGATGCCACATGAATCCTTTGAAGTGCAGACTGTTGATTACTGTAAATGAGAGCTGTTTCAGGGTGGATTGTGGGTAATTATATGCAGTGCACTCCAGGGAGCAGTGCTTGGGACCCAGGGGACAGCGGTTCCACAGGAGAGTGAAGCAGAGACAGAGCAACACATGCTGGGCCACTGATTCCCAGCATGAAACAAGTCAACAGGCCTGTCTTTTATTTCTAATGTCTGTGATTTACATGAAAGAACCAACGTCGCCCAACCACAACCGAGTGTTGGATGCCACAGTTTGATTGACAGGATTTCATATTTCACATGTCCCTGCACCCCCCCCCCCCCAACCCCCCTCCCCACTCCCTCCCTGAACAACTTGATGATGATTGCAGGATTACAGCATAAAACATATTGCCAGTTTAGCTGCTGTGAAATGTAACTGCTCTGTATTTAGCTTGTGATACAGATGGTGTTTCAGCCTGTCGAACCTAAAATATAGAATAGAAACAGAAGGTTTAAATTAATGGCAAGACTAATAAGAAGAAAGGATAAATGGTAAGAAATTAGCCACTGTGGAAATGAAGCTGAAAAAGAACAAAAACTGACATGCTTTGAAAATGATCCAAGGATGGATTTGAAACGAAATACATATTTGTATCTGAATGATTATTAATGCTTAGGTAAAATAAATATATCGGTTTATATAGATTTATTTAATAAAAATAAAAACATATTACCTAACTTGTGGTTTCTACATAACGCATTATGCTATTGTTGCAAATAGGATATGTACATACATTGAATACCAATTATTTTAAAAGTTTGGACACCCATCAAGATCCAATTAGATTAACAGGTCAATCAGATTCCTTCTAAACCTTATTCTTAAGACACGATGATTTCTGCCATGTATTTCCATTTATTTTGTTAGACAATTAACTCGCAACCTCAGTAGCGGATTACAAACATTTTCTATTTTCAAGACATGCCACTTAGGTTATAGAACAGGAGTTTGCAATGTACTGGAACTACAAAGGATGTGTTGCAAACCAACAATCAATGAATCACAACAAAAATGGGAGGCAAGCTAATGTTAGCCCAGCAGCTCAACAGTCGTCATCCCAAGCAAAGATCCTCACAAGAAGGCAGTCATTTTGCTAAGCTAGATGGTCTGTTAGAAATAAACAATAAAATGCAATAAACATCGTTATTAGTGACTGATTTGGGTTTAACTAAATCTTAGTACTGCTGGTGATGTACTCTGAGATTGAAGTGGATGAATCTGAAAAGTTTAACTTTAATACAGATCATGTGATCAAATGTTTCATTTGAATAATAATTTTTTATATTTATATCCCTGCTTGCTTCCTTTTAGTTACTCATAATTAGCTGAAATGAAATAAATACCATTATAAAAGCATGCAATTAAACCAAATGGGTAAGGGATATCTTTTCACTCAATTGTTAGAATTGCGTAAACTTAATGCTTTTTCATTAAAGACAGACTGCGATTAAATTATTTTGTAAAAACATAAAAATAAACGTTGAGATGCACAAAAGTAATGATCTGTATCAAGTAAGTTAGAATTTTTTACAAATTTGAACGTTCCTTTTTTGCTTTACTGTCCAATGTTTGAGCAGGATTACAAACCAACAATTGTGGACATAAATGCTTTTTTTTTTTGCTTGTAAGCTGTTATCCAAATCCAAACAGAATTTGATTATCATCAGCTTTCTTGTACTTTTCACCAGGTCCATAAAGATTTTGACTTTTGATTAATAACTTGCACATAAATGTCTATACTGAAATTTTAAGTGGCAACCTTTTCACCATATAGTTATAACCTCTTTCAGCAAAACTTTTTTTCCAAATTGAATAACCTTTTCAGATAAAAGGTGAAAAGTTATTCATATTCTGAAACTGTTCTTATTCTTGCTACAGCTACAGTACCGTTTTACATAAGGTTCTATTGACAGCTGCTTTAAAAACTAAAAGGGGGTTGAATTCACTAGTTTTTCTAAGTACATATTTTCTAATTGTGCTTTATCTATCAAACATATATTGAAAATTGAATTCAAATTAGCGTTTCAATGTTAGCCAAAGTTTCCAATCATGCTGGGAGCCCTGCAATTTCTTTCTCTTCACTTGAGCTCATTTCTCCACTAATGACTTTGCCCTCTGATGCAAGCCAAGGGATCATCAAAGGTCCTTGAAACAAAAAGGGAAATATAGCAATTACTGGGACTTTCATCGGCAAGAAAGAGATTAAAAACCCCATCGCTGTATAAGCACCCGAGAAGCAAACCAAGATCTGTTTCACCAGCAAATGTATATTAACGTTCTTCAGCACAGACGTTATTCATCAGTGTGTTCTTCCTTTTTCCTCCTGCCTTCATTCATTTTTTTCCCCCCTACATGTGCGATAATAGAATCAAATATATTATGCATTAGTAATCACACAATATAAGCCTGTGGTGCTAGTAGTGCATGTAGATTCCAAAACGCTGTGCATGAACAAGAAAAGTCATTGCCTTTTTAACAGTGGCCTGAGGGAACAGAGTTGTCCCTTAGCCTCCATAACCATTGACACAAAAGGTCCCCAAACAATTTCAAATTACTGCTTTATTTCTCTCTCTTATATAATCCACCCACATTATTAAATCTTCCACCTTCTGGGACTTTACTGATACAATAATATTACAGTACTAAGATGTTTACATTTGAGACTGCCGGCTTTTCTTGTTATAAACATGTATGCCCTCGGGAATTGTACGAAACGTATGCATACTACTTGGCCCTAAATGAGGCACAGGTCATTTTGCTTTTAGAAAGGGTCAAAATTACCTCAAGCAAGGGGCTGAAGCTGATGCCAGAATCTGACTGAGCAGAAAATGTCTCCCGATGTACGCAGATGAGGGCTATTATACATTAAACATGCTTGTAAATATTCAAAAGTCAGAGCATTCAAATGGAAAATATGGTTTAGGTCAAAGGTCTATGAAAATGTTGTCTCCAGAGGAAGTCCCTGCAGAATAGAGGCAATGATGATAACAGGGTGAAACACCCATAGGGGACTGAGGAGAACATTAAGAGTTGTTTTACATGTTTGACTGTGGTAAAGTGATGATACTGGGGAGATAAATGATGGGCACTTATTAGAGTAAACTGACCTGGAGTTATGTGCCACATTTTAATGGACTGAAACATGCCTATCAATTATAGAGCCAAGCAGATTTAAAGGTGAAAACATTTTTTGTATCCACTGCATTAAAAGACAAATAACTTTATATGGATTAACCAAAATAGCTTAGAATTGATAAATACCAAAATAATGAGAAGATTCCTTTATTTTTACCTTGCTTTCCGAGGTTCACATACTCTAAGTGGAACATCTGGAAAGCCCAGATCATGATGAAATGGCCTTTTAAATTCTTAAAGGTTAACACATTAAATAGAGGTACACCTTTGGATGTAAAACTTGTTCCCCCTCTGTGACATTTTGAAAAAAATTAAAAGAAATAGGCAAAAAAAACAAAAATAAAAATCATAAACACCAAAAGTATTAGAAAAAAAGCCAAACTTTAAAAGTCTAGTTTGTCCTTTTGCAGAATTCCCACATTTGAAATTATTCAGCTATCCTACCTTTGAGGAGAGAGAATGCTTCTTTGTATCTAACATAAACATGTTTGGTGCAAATACCTGCAATAAAGACCTTGTGATGATGGCAGTTGACGTTGGTACAGTAAGACATCTTCATCCAAAGGGAAACGTGTCATGAAATGTGCGGAAACTTCACTTAGAATGAAAGAAACTGTAATGACAAAAGCAAGATTATTAAAAGTCTCAGATAAAAAGACTGAACATTTCAGAGTATTTTCTATGCTCTGAAGAAACTAGAGCATTTGGAGGAAAAAGAAGGATTCTTGCAAGCCTTGAAAACAGCATCTGAACTGAAAAGTATAGGGCTAGCAATGTATAGTATGAAAATACTTAGGTGTTAGAACTGGTGTGCTTCAAGAATACATATAATCATAAAGAAAATAATATTTGGTAAAAGCATTTAGGAAGCAATTTGGCTTTTGAAGGGACAATGACCTTAAATGTAACATTTTAAATGTAACAGTTGCAAAGTGTTTTAAGTACCACAAAATTAATGGTTTGAGATGAAACCATTTAAATGTTAACTAAAAGGCCCTGACTTAACTCAAGGGAGTTCAAACTGTGTTTTAGAGCAACGCTCCATAGAAGAATGGGCCTAAACTCCTGCAAACTATTGTGAGAGGCTTGTTGAAGGACATCTGAACATTTCTTCAAAGCTGTTGAGTTTCAAGGAAAGCTCAACAGCTTTGAAACTAATAAAATATTTTTAACACTCTAGTGTGAATGGCAATTAACTTTTATTGATATATATTTTGATTAATCAATATCAAAAATAACAACATATGCAATTATAAATCCCCAAAAAACAAATTAAATTCTAAGAAGAGCAAAAGCGACATAATAATACCTGCGCATCAATTTTATTAGTCGTCCTTCTCGTTGACGGGATCACATGGTTTGAAAATTATTTCATCATGTTCAAGTCCAACAGTGGGGACCAAGGCGTTATCTTCTATTTTTGTCCCTCTCAGCCATATATTTCAGAGGCCAGGAACAATGTACTCTGACAGACATATTCTTTATGAGGGGCTCGTGGTCTCTCTAATTTGACACAGTTGTCAGAGATAAAGCTCCTTAGAGAGTGTGGCCATGCTCAGGGTAAGAATGGGGATTAAATTAACACCCCCACCTTCACATCCTCTGACCCCAATACAGGGGAATAAAACATACACGGTGACTCACTTCAGTACCCAATATCTGCGTTCCAACTTTACCTATGGGTGTATTTGGCTTTTATTACTAAGGAAAGCAATATTACTTGTTCAAGTTCCACGTTAGAAGATGACTTTAAAGATTGAATAAGATCTTAGGTTAAGATGGTTCTTAAATACCCCCCCAAAAAATATAATAAAATAATTGTGGAGTTGGGAAACACTTTTTAATACAAAGAAGATTGTTCATCAGCAAGCAACTTGGCAATAAATGTAGGCAGTAAAAGGCAGCGGCTCACACTGTGTAACAATACACCTCCTCTCCTCAGTAGCCTCCTATCAAATGACCCGAGCACGTAAAATCAAATCAACACTGGAATGGATCATATCAAATTCTAATGAAAACATAATGTGCTCTTAAAATGTGTGTTGGCCCGGCAGCCAGTCATCCAGAGAATCTTCCCCCAGATGACGTGATGAATAGGGAACACCGTCGGAATATGCATCAAAGTCGAGCTCATGATTTATGTAATAGCAGTCACTTGGACACTGATTAGCTGCTCTGTCAAGCGTGTAATACGAGAGGCACAACCCCTGGTTTATCAGTCATTTATCTGAAGTGCGTCCTGATATTATCACTGGATCCTAATGTCATCATTATGCCGCACAGCATGTGCGGGCCAGTGTGTCAGGGTGCCGGCGACACTGCCTGTCAGAAGTTCAAGCCTCTTCATTTGCAAAAAATGCTCAGACATTCATAGCACTGTGTCAACAGTAAAATAGGGAAGCCGCATCCTATCAGTTGAAGGGACAGAAGCACACAGGCGCACTAAATAAGTGGGCACTTGAGGGGTACGGAGAGATTTAGCCCCATCTTTGTGGGTGTGGAGAAGCTTACATGACGATCAAGCTAATTCTTCAGAGGAGTGAATTGCAAAAGAACAAAATACTGTCTTGCAAAAGTAAAAAAAACTCTTTAGGTTTCCCCCATCTTACAATTGCAAGCATCTAGTTTATGTTATTGGATTTTCAAGGGATATAAAAAAAAATAACACAAAGTAGGGCATAATAGTGACATAGCCCGATGATATCTCTGAATGAACTGGAGGTCCACAAATAGTTTTCAAAAGATTCCCAGATTATTAAGCATCTTAGTGCATTAATGAAACTTGATATAACTTTGGTTGTTGTATTCTTTATATATTTGTTATCTTTTCATTGTTTCCAAATGCCATAAAGTGCCATAAAGTGCCATTCTCTAACACTGAATGGCACAATTACCTCACAATTATTTGCCTAGTATAGATTATAAAAGGTGCATCATGTCATGTAAGGGACAGAGAAAACATAAGTCACAAAGTGATCTGATCAGATGAGTCCTAAACTGATTATCATAGTTCACTTGGAGAAATATTTTAAGTAGCAGAAAACTAGCCTTGCGGAACACACTATCCCAGAAGAGAAAAAAAGTTGTGTCACCGTTACGCTGTGGGGAGATTTCAGTGATGACATGGGGATGGTCAGAGATGATAAGAAGACATATGGATTTTTAAATGTAAGGATGACCCCGTAGAAAGCTACTGATGTCCACAAAAACATGACATCCCACCTGCCAGAGCTGTATCTTTTACTCAAAGAAAGATGGGCAACACAATTGAGTCTCTAGACAATCAAAGCTGTTTTACTTCAACAGACATTCAGCTTTTGAAATGATAAAAAAACCCTGAAGCTGTATTAAACTGTTGCAAAGCACTGTAACAGTGTGCTGTTTTTTATGCCTGCATCCTAGTTTGATTTAGAGAAACAGACATTACATTAATGTACCCTTGATATACACAACGAGAACCCCCAAACCTCCTCGATGTGCAGTGTGAGGCCCAAAGAGCCATTTTCCCTGATTAAAATGCACACTCACACGCACGAACCACAGCGTGAGAGGATAGCGGTTGTTCCGTCTGTCAGGACGTTCCCGCTCTCCAGGAGAATATCTGATATCATAAATGACTTCAACTCCTCCCACGCCAACATGAGAGAGGCAGCGAAACACAGGAAAAGGAGTGAGCAAAGCTAAAGACAGGGCGCATTTTGTCTGAGCTGTGACAATCATACGATACACAGGATGGACAAAACTGCTAATAAACAATTTCTGCCACTGTGAAGAAAAAAAAAAAGAGAGAGAGAAAAGGTTAGGGTTGTTATTGTCACAAACATCTGGGGCACCACACTAAAAGGAAGCTGTATAACATATAAGTCTATCAACACCTCACACAAACAAAAATAGGGAGGGAAACTGAGCAGGAAAAGGAGCTCTTTGACTCCCAAACAAAAGATATCAAGCCTGGCTGCCAGCACAGACAGGGCACCACACCTTGGCAATGATACCGCTTACAATCAAAGGAACAGTCGTCATCAATGGAGCCGTGTTTTTAAAGGATATCTAAAAAGATTAAAAATATGTCTCATTATGGAAAACAATTGAGCCTTGAGTTTTTTTTGTTTTTTTTTTTATGTCACGCACCTCGGGCACTTTGCCTCAATACATGCCTACTAAAATATTTCCTGTTTTGACATACAACATATACTGTAGCCAGGATAAATATAAATAACTTTACAAACATGTTTAAAAATGTGCAAATAACTATTGATACGTTTGGGAATTTAATGTGATATTGAAATCAAACCATTAACAACTGTACAATTAATTTTAATTTGGAAAACATCTAATTTTTTTTACATATTTTAATTTTATATAATAAAACAATCATGACATATTTAAGCCAAAAATTTTAACCCAAAAAATACACACAGACAGTATTATAAGATAACAGTCTGGCAACTGAATGAAGCATCTAAATGATTTCAAACAGTATGGCTCCAAAGATCCAGCAGAGGGGGCTGCTTACTGCAATCATATGCTGATTAATTGAGCTTGATTCTCCCCATGCTGCGAACATAAGTTGTTCCACACTGTAGGCTACATGTTGGTATGTGGGTAAAGGTTACAGGGCTTTATCAGAGTCACCTTTTACCACAGGTATCCCTTCACATCATTTGTGATAAATGTTAAGAAAACATTGATTTTCTGATTATCCCTCATCAAACCTATATCAAACTACGTTATGTTCATTGTTATTAATTGTGCATGTTCCTCTAATTAGCTAATGAGAGACAAAAAGCAGGTATAGAGCAGAAAAATGCAAATGACTCTTAGGAAATAGCATAAAAAAAGTAAATGGCAAGGCTGAGAATCATCCTTCATTGAAATGTCAGAGATAAATGGCTCAAATGTCACATCAATTAAAACGGGGGACAGTTAGTAGTTCATTAAAGAGAGAGCCATATTGCACCGTCGGGTACCGTTGCCAACCCTTACTATCTGGGGCAGACTGGCAGCGGGTCCAGATGGCACGGAAATCCTCACAGATTTCAAAATGGTCTCTGCAGGGGTGGCGTTTTCTCCCCCCGCTCCCATCCTCACCGCTGAGATGGGGTGTGGGCCACAGGCCCATGCCGGCCTACACTTTCCAAATGGAGACATGCAGAGAGCTCAAGGCTCCTCAGAAATAAAAATGAACACTGCAGAAGACAACAGACACTTAAAAATTACATGATTGATGGCACACACTTTTTTAAAAGTGTTTTTGTTGTTGTGCTGTATATTTATTACTACTAATGGCATGAAAAAACTTTATCTCCTTTAGCACAAAACTACAATAAAAGAATTGAGTAGTGCGGTTAGCAATAAGATGACTATTAGCAAATAATATCTAAGAGGTCCCTTGGTTTTTATGCTCTTAAAGAAGTGAGTTATCAAAAAATATTATTCCAAGGATTATAAATCCCTCACAAAGAATTTGTTACTAGACATGTAGTATTCAATAAATGCTGTTAATATAAGCAGAGCAATAACTGCGTTTAAAATTAATACTAAGGTTTTATGCACATAGAGAAAATCAAATACATAAATCACTAGCATTACACGTCTTTGGTTTACTGCAGAGCCTCTAAAGAACACCAAATCCCAACTTGACACCTATTAAAGGAGTCTTCTATCACTTCTCCTGGGCACTAATGTATCCCTGGCAGGGGGTGGAACGGAGACTTTATACTGGCCAATTAGAGAACAAGACAAGACTTTTGTGTGTTATGATTGGATAGTTGGACCACGCTGTTAAAAGAAACAGGAAGTATCATTCACTGTTCGTGGGAAGAAGATTGAACACTACCCTTGCAGTCAGAGATTTTTTAACAAGGGCTTCAATTGTAAGCTACAAAAGTAATCATTTTTCCTATAGTAACTATAATGGTGTTTTATGTTAAATTAAGCAAAGAAATTGCCCTTGTACAACACCTGATCTGTTGTGACTTTATTCGAGCCCCTGCTTATTGTTTTTTTTTTCAAATTTTAACTTCGTTGTTGAACTAAAGATGATTTTGAGCGTTTCTAGGGAAAATACTTACTATTAACGATCCATGCATATCTCTTGCGTGCTTCGGCATATATACTGTGCATTTCTGGAAGAAGAAAAAAAAACAAAACAGCACATGTTGCATTTTCACACCTGCGCAGTCACGGAGAGCTTTCTGCTCAATTAATCACGCAGGTTTGACCAGGAGCTAGTCTAATGAGAAAGCAGTGGAATGATTGACGAGCATGAGGATTCTGCCAGCTATACTTTTAACAACACAAGCTGGTTATTGTTTGTTCTTCCTCACCGTGAAAAGCTGGATAAACATCAAACATCCGAGCAGTCACTAAGTAGAACGAGTGTTACTCCGCCTAAATACGGACGGCAGCACCAACAGCATGCAGGACATTATTTTTTAATCAGCGTGCGCGATTAGCAAAGGCCATTATTGCCAAAGTCCATTATTCCAACTTGCGAGTCTATTTGCTAAATGGCAAACAGTGTGTCCAACGCTTATCCAAAGTGCACTGTACCATTGTTTGGCTCAGAAATTTTCTCGCCTTTATTTTGTCAGTTCAGGGAAACCCCTGATGAATACAGTGAGAGCTGCAAGAGTAGAAACAAGAAAGTTGAAGCAGAGCATTTGTGATCACATACCATGACAGATGTGGTGGTGGTGTGCGTTTGTGTAGGGGGTGCAGGGCGGAGGGAGATTTTATAATGAAAGAAACGTTATAAATGAAACAAAATCATTGCAAAATTGTATTATTTTATTAATTGTTTTCTACTATAATCTTTGGTTTATATTATGACTATAAGAACAGCGTTGAAGCTGTTGAAGCTTCACTCCAAATAAGCTGATTGCTTGCGCTGCCTGACTAACAGTGCATGGCTTCCAAAAATTTTTGTTTGCTGTCCCTACAGACTGTAAGACAAGTATGCTTGACAAGTTGAAATCACACACAAGATGTATTTTCCTAAGCCAGAGAGAAAATAGTAATATCCATGACTAGTTTTTAAATTGTAAATCTTTAAAATGATTCCAACCTAATGTTGGATGTCAACATGATTAAAGTAGGTGTATTTATGGAAAAACAATAAGTAAAAAGCCCATTGGCCTGTACCTTTTGTTCATTTTTTTTTTACCTCAGATATAATGATAGGTACAAGGTAAAACGATAGCTATCTTATGATAGCTCATAAGTGTTTAGTTTAGGAACCAGTATTGAGTCATTTTCCATAATATCTTGATAATAAGCAAAATTGCACCAATAGCTCTGGCATTTTACTGTCTTAAACAATTGTTTTCTTCTTTTCTTCTCTTCCTGTTTTGTCACATGAGGCTCACAGAGTTAATGGTGGATCGCACACTGAATGTTTTGCAATAACTGTATCAATGCTTTATATGTTAATTTATTAAGTGTGCATTTGTAGCAATTATTGCAATATTACAAAGATTGATCAGCCTCCTTGGGTAAACATCAAACACATCATACTATACAAGTCTATCAGATCTTGACACATAAATGCAGCATTAAATAGTTTCATTATGCTAATGCAATAATAAAATTGCCGAAGATCAAAATGACCCAATTACCTAACTTCTGCTCCCTAACTGACTGTCAAACAACAACAAAACACTGAGTTATATAATAAACCATCAGATTACTTTCTTTAAGTATCCTCACATTAAATATTTTATATACTTAAATACTTCAATACCAAATAAAGTAAAAAAAAAAATACTTTTTATGTTTTGTATATAAGTCTTTCAATGCATATAATCAGAGCTTTTTTAACATCAGACAGTGCTATTATACGGTGCATAGTTAACCATATTTATTAAAATATGGGTTTTCTATGTTCTGTTGCAACTGAAGGCTGAAAATCCTGCATATTTATGTTTTTTTGTTTAAGGGAGTTACAAACTTTATCAGTTAGACTGAAGCGAAATATTTGAAAAAGTTCTCACCCTCTCTCTCTCTCTCTCTCTCTCTCTCTCTCTCTCTCTCTCTCTCTCTCACACACACACAATTGATATATACTTTGTATACATATAAATAGTATGCATACGTTTGTGTAAATTCATGCATAGATGATGACTGTAACTCTGTTCCAGTTTAAACTATGTTGTTTCTTCTTAACCCTTTATATAAATACATATGTTTGTTTTTAAATATATAATATTTTTTTAAAAAATAAAGTTGAGTGAAAACTTTTTGGTACCATTTTTAACTTTTCACATTAAGGTTCTTGGAAGTAAAGGTTTCTTGCAGTCAATGTGACCTTTATTTATTATAACCCCCATCTCTCAAAATCTCACATATAACATAGTCAATCATCTCTCAGTCCCTCAAAGTAAAAATAAAAAAGGAACTGCTGTCTGGTTATTGCCAGTATCCATCTCAGTCGTCAGAAAAGCTGCACGTTTTTGCTGTTGTTAAGGGCTGGAAACCAGAATCCCATTGGAGTTGCACCCCAAGGAACAAATTTAATGCTAGAAAAACATCCCGGCCATCAACCAAAAATGACGGATTGAAAATAATGTCGAGCTATCTTGGGAATCCCCCACCAGACAAGGGAACAGACTGCATTGTTTTTCTCATTTATGTGATGTATAGAACAGAAAGAGGGTAAAAAAATGGGCGATTTATTGGTTAGATAGGCGTATTCCGTTCCACGCACAAAAGAAATATTTGAGAATAATGCAGGGATCAAGTCACATCATGACATTGTTGAAAGGCTAGGTGTTCAAATATGCAAGTCATCTGCTGCTGGTGGCATGCTTGGTTTTCAATAGATCATTCAATGCAAATTTTTTCAGAGAAAATTGTGAAACTTGCCACATGAATATGTCAATAAACACGGTGTAATTTGTACTTCCTCGGCAGGGCAGCGAGATGAAGAAGCAAGGGGAGAGCCGGTGTACTCAGAAGACCATCTCATTGCTGAGCCCCCTGGGGACGATCCAAGTCAGAGGATGTGAGAATGGTGTGCACACCATCCAGATCCTAATGGATGTCGCACCTGCTGAAAGGTACTGTACAACAGCCGGGCTGGTGACGTGATAAACAAAGGTGTGAAATTTACAGGCAGACAGAATCCACTCCTGTGATGGAGTGCTACCATTCCTCATTGGAAGCAGGGCATTTTTGTAGATCCCACAAGAAATATCCTGGAGAAAGTTGGGCAAATATGAGCAGGCACTAGAAATATGAGGGGCACTAGAATACTGTTGGGCTCGAAATTAGATTTCTGATGGCATGTGGTTGTGATTCTTCCTGCAGTATATTTGAAATTTCAGAAAAATAACTTGTTTATTACCCTCAAGGGAGTTGATTAGAAATGATGTCTGGGAGGTCAGCTAAGGCCACAGGGAGCGTGGACTGTTCTCTCCTGTTTCTTTATGTTTCCTTCAAGTTGTATGCAGTAGTTTGGAGTGTCAACTGACACTCAGAAATGGATTATGTGGTTGCATTTCATGGCTCCCCCATCCCTCAGAATTGTCAGAATATAGACATTCTTACTGAAGCGACTGAAACTGATTAGAGTCGGCATTAATAGGCACTCATTCCTTAGTTTTAAAAGTCCAAGTCCTACATCCTAGATTACTTTTGATTAGACTGAAATTAAATATCCATGTTTCACAGATTCACATTTGATAAACTTGAATGATCTGGGAAATTAAACCATTTCAAATGCATCCGGATAAGAAGTTATCCCTTTCAAAATGTCCGTTTAAATTCTAATTTATGGAAACCCATTAATGACCTTGTATATTACACCTCAACATGTGTTTCCTCCTTGACTGTCTGCTATTTCCCAAAATTCATCAAGCAGCAAAAACACTCCACTTGTTGTTAATGAGTTGAAGTGAGAAAATTAATAATATGGAATTTTGATTATGGAAGATGTCCTGTAACCATGCGCAGGCACCTTTCTCCGTCTCCTCGCGAACGGGGTTTAATTTGTGCGTTCAGGTTCAGTAGGAATATGCAAATGAATTTAATGATTCGCATCACTAGATCATTTCTCAGTTTAATATCATTTGCGATGTCGGTCATAAGTGGGAGCCATCGCATCACTGTCTATATGTTCTCCAAGGTGTGAGCAAGAAGTCATTAGGAAAATGTTTAGATTTTATCTTGGCCAGTTAAATATGCCATCATTGTTGTAGGAGATGGTGAAGCAGAGCTACCTCAGATATGTTGAGTTACTCTATGTAAACAGGCATTAAGAAAGGCGAGATAAAGTGACAAAATACAGGCTTATCTTTGTAACCGGCTTTTCATGTAGATCTCACAAAAGCCTGTCTGTAGCTGTAATAGTTCAGATCAGGCATCTCCATTGATATATTTATGACATACTAAATAAGGCTCTTCCCAGCTTTAGATGTGGTGTGGCGCAGGCTTAGGAAGTCAGTGTGATAAATGACCTCTAAGAGCATGTTTTGGATAAGAGAACAGATAACATCCATGCATAAAACAGAGAATGACCTACTGTACATTTATAGGCTTACACAACTGGGTTTTTTTTATGTGTTTCATTTTTTTTTCTGTGTTAGTTTCTCTTGCTCTGGCATCTTAATCACTGTATGATGGGCCCTTAATGCTTTGTAGGTTAAGGTCAGACTGTTCTACCAAAGAGGAAAAGGTAAATATTTTTAATTTTGCATAATTTAATCAATTGATTTTGTTTGCCGATTAAAGCAACCAAGTGGACAATAGTTAGGAGAAAGTCTGGACCTGGATTTTATACCCAAGTTTGGTTTGTACTGGTAAACAAATCATTGCATATCAGTGTACTTGAACTATTGCATATTTGTGTTTTTATAGGCACGCATAGACGTAACATAACTAATATTGGATTTTATCAGTGTAATGATTCTGTGCGTCAGCTCTGGTCTGATTATCTGATCTTCTCCACCTGCTACTCTGATCAGCTACACCTGC
>JAUZNJ010074083.1:0-25177 GCA_034780135.1 Jordanella pulchra | reverse complement strand
GATGGATGGATGGATGGATGGATGGATGGATGGATGGATGGATGGATGGATGATGGATGGATGGATGGATGGATGGAGTAATCCTCACAAACAATTGTAGTTGGATATTCTCACCACAAGAGGGCGATGAGCAATTGTTCTTTGTACAATCTGGCTATTTAATATAAGTAAATTAAGGCCTTTGATTAAAAAAATGGGATTTTATATAAAAATATTTAAACATGAAAATAACCTTTTTATCTTTCTCTACATGAACAAATATGATTTTTTTTACTGTGTTTCTTCTCTTTCTATTACAAAATGTGTTTATTATGTACAATTATGTTCTTATATGTCATGATATTAATTATAAAATTGTAGTTGAAATGATATCAATGAAGAGTTACAAACTAAAGGTTGGCTAATCAAATCAGCTTTGAAAGTTAGTAATTCCTTTTTAGTTTTGTTCTTTAGTGGTCACAAACATAGGACTTGCATTTTACTTTTGTATATTCTGTCTTAGAAATCAGCAATTATATGGTTTAAAATTGCTGGAATTAAAAGAAAATGGCCATAAACATTTAGTTATATTTAATATATTATTTCATATGTGTTATATGTATATTTGCTATATTAAATATACAAATATCCTATTTGCAAAAAAATATGTTCTATTTATACTTATCACAAACTATTGTAGTTCCTCAGTGTCATCACAAGAGGGCGACTATAGATTGTTCTTCATAGAATTGAAACATTTTTGTTTTACTTTAATATTTAAATGTCCACAACCGATGCGTATAATGAGTGGAGGGTCAGCCATGATAGTTGTCATAAGCAGCTGTAATTCTCACTGACACCTCAAGAGGGAGACTATAGATTGTTCTTGATGGTGTTTAAAATACATTATTTGAAGCTTTTATATACAAAAACATGTTTGCTATTTTTTATAGCAGTAAAATATTTATATTTCTGTCACGTTGTTTTTGTAAAATAGGTTGGGCAAGACTGACTATCCTCCTTGTCTTTACGTTTTGTTTAGTGTGATTTATTTTGAATATTCAGATTAGCGATCCAGGCAACCATATAGTTAAAAATGATTATATAAAAAAAGCTAATTATGCTTCTGTTAACACCAAAAATAATAAACTTCCTTAAAAAATACAATTACTGCAACCCTTTTTAGATGAAGTCTGTGTTCATGTTAAAAGTCAGCTCATTGTTTAGGATTTTAACCAGATATTTTTCATTTGTTATTCTCTCAATCTCTTTGCTATTAATGAATACTGGACTAAGAGACTGTGGAGCTTTACACAAGTTAATGTCTTTATCTTTTGTTGATAAAATGAGAAGTTTCAGGTTATGTTTCCACACATCACTGAACAAAGTGATCCACCACAGGGCCATGTTCAGTCTCACCCTCCGATAGAAGACTGACAATACCAAGTCTGGATAAAAATGGCCTCAATAGAAGAGTTTTAAAGCCAGAACTACTGCTAACCTAAAAGATCATCTTCTAACTTTTACCATGAAAAGTGTTGAGGCTCACTAAGTGGACAGAACCAACAGATGACCTGGGTGGACGGTGTAGTTAATGGACATTATACCTCCAGTCAAACACGGTGGTGGTAGTGTGATGATCAGGTGCAGCTTTGCTTTTTTTTGTATATTTAGAAAAAATGTTTAATTTTGTATATCACATCTATGTGTATGACAATCTTAATCCTAATCTGCTGGTATGTGGCAACCTAAAATATTCACAACACAGATCTCAGGTTTCCCCTAATTGAAAGATTTAACTCTCGCCCAGGATTAAATATGAGGAATTTTAAATCCTACAGCAGCCGATGGCGTTTGGACACTTTCAAACAACACAGAGGAAGAACGGAAATTCTTTGGAAAACCGAGGAGAACAAAGGAACTCAAGAGGCAGCTTCTCCATCATGCTGTTAATTAGTCTGGGATGTGCGGTTCAGTCTTAGGCTCTAGATGTCGTATAGAAGCCGATAGAACAGCAGAGTGAGTGTAGTTACCTTGTTGGTATAGAAAACTGAAAGAAATATGTCTGATCATCCGTCTGTTGAAAATATTCATTGATTTTTTTTACCAGCAAGTTTTATGTAGCAATGCAATTTAATTACTGATTAAATGTAATTTATTTGTGAAGGTTTGCTTTTGAATTGAAGATATTTGAGCCCTTTCTGGGTGGATTTTTATATAATATATGAATAAACACAAACGTTTATTCATATGTTCTTTCAAAAATTGTTCAATTTTTTTTATTAAAAATATGTTAACGTAGCTCATAGAAACGTTATAAATAATAAATAATAATAATAAATCTTTAACAAGAATACTTATTATTTATCAATTTGATATGGACTCTAAAATGAATAAATCAATAAATCATAGACTACATAGGTTTTTTTATTTGTTTTTTGCTTGTTTGTTTCAATGTTAGGATGAACAGTAGCACCTAAAGATAGCCACTGCACTTTAGTCTGTCTATGGGAGCTGATTGATTCAGTCTGCCTGATGGAAAGGTGGAGAAAACGGACCGTCCTGAAATGTTTCGCTCACTTATGAAGCTGCTGAGTCTTTGAAAAGGTCAACAGAAAACCAAAAGGTGTTTATATTTCCTCACTCCTAAACAGCCCTGTGACGATATGACCATCACATATCTGACTGGTTTTGCTTCTTTTTGTCATTGTCATCATTTTATTTCCTCAAATAATTCCTAATATCAGACAAAGAAAACCAGAATACACCCAAAAACCTCTGACAGCCACAAACAGCATTTATCTAACAAGCAGCAAGTCTTTTACATCCTTTGAGGGAAATCGATTGTTTACCTCAGAGTGGATGGATCCTCCATACTGGAAGATATCTCAGCATGAACAGATTGTGATGCATCAGGATGCTTCAACATTTAGTTTTTCATTTTTCATTTCTAGTTATTTTTTTTTTTTTTTTACTTTTAATCGTGTTCAAAACTATTATGCCAATCTCTTGCGGAACGTTTTATTATAAAAAATATGTTTTTTGTTTTATTTTAATGTTTTTATGGCTCAGTGTGTAGAGGCAGCGGAACTCCTCCCCGGCCGTGTCGCTCTGCTCAGCCCGGATCCTGAAACAGTTTCCGGGGGACAGGGCACCAGCAGCAGCAGCACCAGCAGCAGCCATGGCGGATCAGCTGCTGGAAACAGTGGAGAGACTTCAGTCCCGGATCCAGGACAACCCGGAGCCCCGAAAGGTAAACCACTGGCCCCGTCCAACTGGACCGGGGTCCTGTTTCTGCACCACCGAGTCCCGAGAACCGCCTCAAGCCGGGAAATGTCACAGACCCACGGACACGGCAGCTTAGCGAGAGTCGCAGCCGTTTCTTTTAATGATGCGTTCATGGACCACCGTCCACCTCCGACTTTAGGGTTAACAGTTAAAACAATTCTACAGTTTGAATTTGCTGTTGTCTACTGCTATATTAGTTAGGTTATAGTTACTGTTTCATAAGGTGTTTAAGTTTTAATCATATATGCTTTATTCTATCCATCACACTATTTTAGACTGTAGATTTGATGCTGAAGTCATTTTTATTGCTGGCTGAAGATTTCTCTGACTTTCAGATATTTGACTGAAATGGCTCTAAAAATAAAAAATGATGCTAGGTAGAAATGCAGGATTTCATTCAGATCCAGTTTTATACTGTGAGGTGTTTATATGCAACAAAATGTTATTGATCCTTTAAAGTTCAATGGTTAGTTTAAATAAAATCCTAACTCTCAGACTAGTTAATGAGAAAGTGAAGTCTATACATTTCCAGTAAAAAGACGTCGTTAGGTATGTAAGCAGCTCCTGAATAACAACAGGAAAACCGTCCTGTGGGTGGAGGTTTGTCCCAGTGAGTTTGAAACTCAGTATCAGTATCGATGTGTTTCACATGAAACCTGATGCACTTTTAAGAAAAAAAAATATATATATATACATATATATATATATATGCTGTTCAAAATTAAATCTGTCCTTTTAAATTAAAAGCAAAAATAACAACCTTTGTTCGTCTTTTTACTCTGACACAATTTAAATATTATAATCAGAAGATTAGTATTTCAGATCCAAACTAGTCCAGTTAAAAAGTAATGAAATCAACCTCTGACTGGTCAGGTTTCGTGTTTTCTTAATTAGAAAATATATTTTACATTTATTTTTTATTCATCTTTTCTATTGGATTATATGCATTTGAAGTAATTTCATTCAAATGTTTAACTCTTTATTTGATCATTATAAAAAACATCCATAGTTATCTTGTAGTATCTTAAATTAAAATTGACTTTTGTGTGAATTAGAACCTTTATTTTAGTGTATCTGAATTTGGGTATATACATCTTGTTTTTATGTTAATATTTCATAACATTGTTGTGTTATGAAATAGCTAATTAACTGGCTAATAGTTTTGGCAGAGTTTATCTGTTTTTATCTAAAAAGGAAATATAATAATACGTTTTTAAAGAATTAGTCTTAAGATTTGTTTTTAGAATAAAACATTACATTCACTGTTATAAAACCGGTAAAAAGGATGACAGTGAATGGCACTGATATTTCCCACAATATGTGAATGCACCGTGAACGTCACTTTATTTACTGAGCTTTAACTTGTTCATAACTGACCTGTTTAACTGCAGTTTGGACTCGAGCGGAACCGTGTCAGTCTGTTACAAGGGCAGGCCGCCCAGCGAGAGACACTAATAAAAACCCACAACAAAAAACCGAACCAGAACCAGTCCGATAACAGAGGCTCCAGCAATAGCAGCTGTTAGCCGCTCGGCTAACCACCAACAGTCCGGCCAGGGGAGCCCTAGCTGCGGCTGTAGGCCTGAATGTTCCCCTTGTTCCGGTTCCCTTAGGCCGGGCCGCGGCTGCTCGTCTTAACACCGCAATCTACTGATGGATCACTCGGATCCACGGAGTTAAAATGAAGTTTTCTGACCTCCTCTTTGTGGAACAAAGAGCTGCTGCTGGCGAAGATGCGTTCAGGGACCAGAGGAGGCCTTTAAGGACCAAAAGAGGTCCTGTTGTTCAACTCACCTGCAGAAATCTATGAACAACGTTTCATAGATCCAGATTAGGAAGCATGTCTTCAGAAATCACTAAAGCATCGCTTCCACTAGATTTTCTGCTAAATGTTTTGGAATAAATGACTTTGACTCAGAACTATTTATGGATCCATTTTTTTAATTCTAACCTTAAATTAAAAACATTTAGTTACTACAGCTCCAATATACAATCATCATAGTAAACTGCTTTTGTGCTTCATACATTGTATTTTTTGGGGGGTAATTTCCAGTGAAGCTTTTCATATTTTCTCTTTTTCTTGTTCAGTCTTCTACGATGTTGAAGATGCAGAACCTTTTCTTTCATTTTTGCTGCAAACTCAGACTGTCCATCATCACGGACCCTCCGCTTCTTTGTGAATGTTTGAAATATCACCATAGAGGAAATCTGTTAATCAGGGTGGTGGGGGCATTAGGATAGGGGCTCGTTTGAAGGCCACTGACCATGGTTGATTATTATAATTCACCGTTGTCACGGTGACCGTTGGACGTGGACATGTGACAAGGGCAGTGCTGCTTCTCCTGGTTCTCTCAGCTCTCGGTGGTTCTTTAGATCACGTCTGTTCAGATGAACCTTCCAGTCTAAAATTCATTTGCTTTCCTTTCCTATTTTCATAGTCTGTTCTACAGACCACACATATTTCAAACCCCTCCAAATTTTTCTGTAAGGAATTTAGATTTTATGCCAATGAAGCATTTGGAGAATCTCTCTTCAAATCATCTCCATATTCTATAGCATGTGATGGATCACGTCTAACTGTAAACCGTTTGTTTTTCTAGTTACTAAAGACTCTGAGAAGACTGGGCGAAGTGCCGATGACTGTGGACATTCTGGTGGTAAGTTCTGGATAGTTTATCAGGAAAAAAAAGTAAAATCGTTTCTGTTGAGTCTTCAGCTCCAGCGGAAGGCATCCATGTGTTTTTAGTTATGGGGTCAGCAGACCAATAAAGTAAAGGGAACACCTGAAAATGGCACTATGAAAAGTTTTTCTTTGTCTTCCCACAGAGAACTGGAGTGGGCAAAACTGTGAACTCCTTCAGGAAACATGAAGATGCAGGAGATCTGGCTAAAAGCTTGGTGGCAAAGTGGAAGAAACTGGTTCCTCAGTCTGCAGACAGGTACCTTCTGCGCGTCTGTGTCCAAACTCTGCTTAGTGGTTTCTCTGTTCAGCTGAAACATCTAGTAGATGGATTTCCTTTTGCTTTAACTGGAAGGTTGAAGGAGGAAACTTCCTCTCTCTGTAGCCAAGATGGTGGTACGGCTTAGGTTAGCAAAGCTGCATCTGGATAAATGAAGAGCTAATGACACCAAAGTAGAGATTTTGGTTCATAGTGGACAAATCCATGTTAGGAGGAACCCAAAAAGCTCACTTTCACTTTGAAGCACGGTGGTGGAGGAGTGATGATCTAGACTTGTACCTGGAGAGCCGATAATGTTGCGTTAAAAGTTCTTTTTCTCTGTCGTTTCTCCTCAGACCCAACAGTTACACCAAACCAGCCTCCCAGTCGCACCACAGATCCCACAGGGAGCCTTCGCCTGAGGAGGAACCTGAGGAAGACCACTCCTACATGGAGGAGGAAGAGGAAGAGGAGGAGAGAGGTTATCACACAAACTACTCCCCCTCACCACCCCAACAGGAACAGTACAGCCCGCTGCAGCAAGGCGGGTACGAGTCCGAGGAATATGAGCCAGAACCAGAACCTAGCCCTCCTCCTCGGAAAGAGATCCGTCACAGCAAACCAAGCAAAGAACCCAGCAAGAACCATCACCATGGCAACAGAAACCAAGAGGAAGAGCGATGGCAGCGGGGCGCACAGACGAGCAGCGATCGAGGGGGAAAGAAACGGAGCGCGGACCGGGACAGGCCCAAGAGTCCGGTCCAGAAGAAGCACAGCAAGAAGTCCTCGACACACGACAGCAAGAAGGAGGAGAAGAAGAAAGGAGACGACGGTGAGTCTGACGTTCAGAACCGCCTCATCAGACCGGGTTCAGTTCAGAATGTAGTTGATGTCAAACAGGCTTCAGGTTTATTTCATGACATCCTGTCCCAGATTATCATCAAGTCTCTGCTGACAGCAAGTAACCAAAACGTTTCCTGATGACGGCTGACTCAGCGGTTCTTTGGGTCGCGGTTCGTCAGCTGCTGGGATCGGCTCAGGATGTTTTACTATGAGTTCCATCAATAAGGCCTCGTTTTCTTAAACATCTGATGGTTCTAAAATACTGGTTATATCTGCTACATATCGATTTAAGGAAATCAAATCATTTAAGGCATAATTTAGCTGTTTATAAAAAATACCATTTAATACTGATAATAATACTGTTTTAGATTTTTATGGGAAGGCTGAACTTCTCTGAATCAAATAAACGAGATTATTTTATATATGACCCAGTAAATATACACTGCTCAGAAAAATAAAGGGAAAACTTAAAAACCAAATCAAATCAAACTGTGAAATCAAACTGTCTACTTATTGATTGACCGTCCACTGATTGACGATCAGTTTCCCATTCTGTTGTGCAAATGGAATAGACAACGTGAAAATTATTGGCAATTAACAAGATGCTTAAAGTTGAGCTCCAACAGTCAAAGGCAACACATAACTAATGAGTTTTAACTTCGAAGAACTCAGGCTTTCAGCAGGTTTCCAGTCTGCTGGGAGTTTGTTCCAGATCAGTGGAGCAGAAGAACTAAGTGCTGCTTCTCCATGTTTGGTTCTGGTTCTGGGTGGAACTAGAAGACCCGAGTGGTTCTGGGAGGTTGATCCACTGATAACAAACCAGTTCTGATCCATTCAGTTCAATTTCAATTCAGTTTATTTAAATAGCGCCAATTCACAACACATCATTTCAAGGCACTTTACAAAGACAGTTCAATCAAATCACACAGTCAGATTAGCTTAGAGTTTTCTATCTAAGGGAAACCAGCTGATTGCATCGAATTATTAATTCAACAGCAATCCCTCACACCAAACATGCATTGGTGTGACGGATTCAGGGATTTATAGACTAACAGAAGGATTTTAAAGTCTATTCTCTGAGCTACTGGGAAGGACTTCAGAACCAGGTTGATGCGCTCTACTTTCTTAGTTCTAGTGAGAACATTGGCAGCAGAGTTTTGGATCAGTTGCAGCTCTATGAAACCTATGAAGACACTGTCGCAGTGATCAATTCTACTAAAGATAAAAGCATGAAGGAGTTTTTCTAGATCCTGCTGGACATTAATCCTTTAATCCTGGAAATGTTCTTCAGATGATTAAAGGCTGACTTAGTGACGGCCTTTATGAGCCTCTGAAGGTTCAGCTCCGAGTCCATCATGACGCCATAATCAGTGCTTTCTAGCTGTAGTAGCTGGGAGCCACCACAGACTGTCCAGCAGTTGGCAGATGCTTTAGTGCCGGTCTGGGAGGAGATCCCTCAGGAGACCCTCCCCCTCCTCATCAGGACCGTGGCCGGGCTTTGTAGGGAGGTCATACAGGCATGCGGAGGCCACACACAATACTGAGCCTCATTTTACAGATTTTAAGGACATTACGTCTAAGTTGGATCTGCCTGTAGTTTGTAGTTTGTTTGTAGTTAAAACTTGGATTTCCATTGATGATTCTTGTGTGATTTTGATGTCAGCACATTCAACTTTGTACCAAAGTTCAATGAGAATATTTCATTCATTCAGATCTAGGGTGTGTTTCCCTTTATTGTTTTTAGCAGTGTAATTACTAATTCATTTATTGAATATTTATTGACAGTTTTACTATTTCAGTCAGATTTGTTATGAAAAATGATCATTTTATGGTGTTACATATTTATTTTCTAAATATAACTGGTTCTGATCTTTGATGATGAATACATTATCCCTGAATTTACCAATTTATATGATTTATTATGTTTTTATAAACATGAAGAGTTTACAAATTGAAAGGGAGGTTGGTAACTTCAAGTAAATAAACATGAAACTACATATCAGACATTTACAGTAATTAGATGTGGACGATATCGCTAATAATTGGAATCAGGTTGATTATTAGAACATTAAATATGGTTATATTTGTTATAATATTGTTATGGAATTAATGTTCTAATAACAATTTAACTATTTTTAATCTTATATGATTAATATTTTTAAAGCATTTAAAAGGTAAAGAAATTAAAAGGTTTAAATAGATTTTAAAAATTGGGTGCAGTTAACAGTCTAAACCACTAGATGTCACTACATCTGAATCAGTGGTTAATCACTCCACGATTCACTTCCTTCCATCTCGGCTCTGACATAGTTTATTCAATTCAGTTTATTTCTATAGCTCTAATTTTCAACATGTCATCTTAATCAGATCATGCAGTCAGATTAAAGGTTTAAAGTTTTCTATCAGAGGAAAAGCAGATGATTGTTCCCAGTCATTGACTTTGCAGGATTCTCTCCTCCTGGATGAGCAGGTAGAGACCGTAGCAACTGACTATACAGCAATTCCTGAAACATGCATGCAGTGACAGTGGAGAAGAAAAACTCTCCTTTGAAAGGAAGGAACCTCCAGCAGAACCAGGCTCAGTGTGAGCGTCCTTCTGCTGAGGCCGACTGGGGTTAAAGAAGACAGAAGCAGAGATACAAGAGGTTTATAGAAGCACTGTTTATGTTAGAGAGCTAACAGTAAGCTAGCTCCATAGGGTCTCCGTTTAGGAAAGAACCAGTTAAGTAGACGAGCTCATAGTCACCTCAAAGATCTGCCTCCTGTTCTACTTCACCTGCAGGTTCAGAGCCAAGTTCTCTGTTAGGAACAGGAGGAACGTCGGACCCAGTCAGACTCGGTTCTCCTTCTGTTGCTCGTCTTTAGAGCAGCTCCCTGAACTTTGCTCCTGGTCGTTCCATCATCACATTCTCCTCTTCCAGGTCGACCTCGGCCCCCAAAGGACTCTCCCTCCAAGGAGGAAGACGAAGACTTTGAGACGCCAACCATGTCCTTCGAGTCCTTCCTTACGTATGACGCACCGACTCCCGTCAAGAAGAAGAAGAAGCCGCCATTACCGCCCTCATCGTCGTCATCCCAGAGCAAACCATCTCACTCATCCTCCGGTTCATCTTCACGTCAGGGCAGAACGACGTCCTCCTCTGCCTCCTCATCCTCCATATCCAAAGTGAGCAAATCGAACGGATCACAAAGCTCCAAAAGAACTCATTCAGACTCCAGATCTTCAGCAGCTGAACCCAAACCCGAGAAACGCAAAAGGGTGAGTAGATGTTCCTCAGCTCCCTGTGCGTTAGATCAAAGCTTCTTCTTCTGCTGTTGATATAGAAGTTCTTCTTCTTCCTGCTTCAGATCGTTGAGTCTCTTCCGACTCTCCCTGATATCCCCCTCCCGGCCATCCAGCCCAACTACAGACCGCTGCCCTCCATCGACACGCCGCTGTCCCCTCAGAGGCGCAAAGGTCGGAAACAACATCTTCATTATTATATGAACCTTTATTCCTATGATAATAATAATAATAATAATGTAATAAATGTCATCTAAATATTTATGGACCAAATATTTTTGGACCTGTATGTTTACAGATTACAGCAGCAACATTTAGGATCTTTTTTAAATGGATGCTTGATATATCGGCATTATTATCGGTATCTGTTAATATTGGTTATTTCTAAGCAAATCGGTCCAATAATTAAAGCTGGACCAATATTATAAACCGATATTTATTTCCGTTTGTTTCAGGAGGGTTCGGTTATATGATGTTTGTTTGGTCAGGTGACATGACTGTGATTGTAGCAAAGGATTGTGGGAGTTTAACTGAGGGAGTGAAATGATTTTAGTGGTGTGGTTGGTTTTTTCATGTCGTCCAAAAATTCGAATATATGATGCATCGTACTGTTAAACATCAGTCATCGGCCACAGGAGCAACATTAATATCAGATATTAATATTGGACATGTAAATATTTCAGATTATTACCCGTGGCTAACTTCCCTTTGTAGTCCCTTCAACAGGTTAAGTTTATCCATGCAGATATTCTGACAGATCTTTAATGTGTATTTATATATGATCAATAATTATACATGATTATACACATACTATGTAAATGCAAACTTTTAATTTGGATGCCATTACAAGATGGCCACCAGGTGCTGCCGTCAACCTCCATTGGCGAGCAGCACAAATGAGACATCTAGCCTTTATTATGGATATTTATGTGGGTCCATACAGGCGGCCATCTTGGATGCCCCGCCATCCCCTGGGATCCCAGGTTTAGGTAAAGAGTTCTGGAGACAAGTTCTCACATTTTTTTGCATTCAGTTAATTTACAGAAGAGCGAAATGAAAGAGACTTTCTGCAGGGGATTCAGATCTGAGGAGCTTCTGTAAGTTGACCTTGTATTCCTGCAGCGCCTCAGACTATGAAACCTACAGAACAACCCACATTAGTAACCCTGTGGGGTCTAACTTCACATCACCTGTCGCCTGATCCAGATACTTTGTAATCGAGGTTTTTAGCCTCCCAGAAGATCTGATCTAGAAACTGTTAACATGAGCATAAAAAACAGCAGATGATCAGCAAAAAATATCCTGCAAAACAGAAATGATTCCTAAGCTGCAAGTTTCTTCCTGGTTTCCTGCTGTTTGCTGATCCAGAAGTTTGAGACTCCTAAAACTTTGAATGAATTAAATCAGAAATTTTCTTGCAGCTACAGGAAGCTTCATGTTTGAACTCATCTCATAGCTTCGGGTTTCAGGCTTCATTCATGTCCAACTTCAGTGTCATCAGCTCGGCTCTCATCCATCATGGCTGCCTGTCTTTTTTCTTCATCTCCTCTCCAGTTCCCGTGTTTAATGATGAGGAGGACGCAGGCTTCACCGGGAAGCGTTTCAATTCCAAGATGTCGGTTTACTCTGGGTCGAAGACGTCCTACCTGCCCAGGATGATGACTCTGTATGAGCAGTGCATCCGGGTTCTGCAGAACAACATCGACTGTGAGTCTTTGTCTGGTCGTTCTAAAACGAAGCTGCCAGGATGCTTGACGCTGCTGCAGGTTGTGTGACGGTTTGGTGTCTCTGCACTAACCAGCCATCGCTGAAGTGGGCGGAGTCCCGTTCGAGATCCTGGAGCCGGTCTTGAAGAGATGCACTCCGGAGCAGCTGTACCGGATCGAGCAGAGCAACCAGGTTTGTTTGAACCTTGAACCGGGGTCCCGTGTTGAACCGTCTCCTTCAAAGCTCAGGAAGGGATCAGGAACGTTTCCCTCCATCTCTCCTGGTGCAGTGCTTCATGGAGGATTCAGACGACCTCTGGAAGAATCACTGCCAGCGAGACTTCAAGCGCGAGTCTCCTCAGGAGTTTGAGTCGTGGAGGGAGATGTACCTGCGGCTGCATGACGAGCGAGAGGAGCGGCTGAGGCTGCTCACCCAGAACATCAGCTCCGCCCACGCCAACAAGCCCAAAGGTAGGCGGAGCTTCACCGAGTCATCACTGCGGTTTATTAAAGCAGACGTGAACTAAGATTTGGAGTGTTGTGTGCTTCAGGGCGGCAGGTGAAGATGGCGTTCGTGAACTCGGTGGCCAAGCCGCCGCGGGACGTTCGCCGCCGACAGGAGAAGTTCGGTACCTCCAGCGGTTCCACTACGGCCTCCACTGCAGCTGCTTCTCCCATCAAGTGAGTGTGAGAGTTTGGTAAACAGTTTGGTGACATCATCACCTTCATTCTTTTTTGAGGCGTGTTCCTGCCTTCAGTCTCCTCCTGTGGGAGAAATCAGGACCAGTTGGTGGTTCTGATTTCAAATATTCCTTCCCAGTGTTTTTGAATTTAAGCCAGCGAGGATAAAACACGGTCCTTTATCCTTAAAAAGCAACTTGACAGGCTGATAGAAGCAGCCAGTCAGATGATAGCCTTTCACAAACGTTCCCAGCACTGCTCTGAGTTAACAGTAGGGGGCGCTTGGGAGCTCAAACGTGGAGGTTTTGGATCAGAACTGTTTCTATCTTCATTCGCCTACATCTGAAACAGAAGGAACCCCACAGGATGATGCTGCCAATGCTGTGTTTGAGATGCACACCAATGAGGCTGAGAGCTTCATCATAGGAGCTGGAGGAACGTCTGCTTAGAACCGGTTCAGGTCCGGTTCTGGAAACTTCTAGCTTGGTTTTTATGGAAGTGTTGCTGAAAACCACAGTCAGATTCCTCATTTATGGAACAAACGATGAGTCGGCATGCAGACGGGAAGTGGATCGATCGGCTTTTCCACAGTTGGCAGAACCAGTTATGAAGTCAGAATTCTGCCAAATGTGTACACATACATGTAAACTACTCTCCTCATGTGCACTGTAAAACTGTAATATATCTAGTTTCATTACCATCAGGAACCAAAATATGTCATAAGCACATCTCCGCGCTCGCCGCTTGCTTTTGATGCACCTGTAGATTCTCTCCTACCTGCACGTGAATCTGTTTCTCTGCTTTTGTTTCAACTTTTGTCCCTTTTAGTGAGGAACTAACCTGAGAAAGTAAACTGCCTGTGATTGGCTACTTTTGATTTGGCTACTTATGAGGTCTGTTCTGACTAACATCCATCTCTGTCATCAACTGACAATTTTATAAAAACAAAGCTGAATACAAAAGGAAAAGCATAACAGTAGCTGCCAAATGGCTTGAAATGTAAATATCTTTGTTCAACTATAAACCAGGGTTCATTCAATCCTCACTTTTCCAGAAACAGTGAATCTGCAGGCACATCAGAAGCTAGCAATGAGCGCAGAGCAAAGTCTGCATGTCTGTGACGGGCTTTCCTCTGGAGTGGGGATTTTCTTTTGGCCTGCATAGAAATTAGCAACAACATGAATGAGATCTATAAAACACAACTTGAAAATAAAGCAATTCGTAAAGGTCAATCTGAAAAAAATAAAAATTAGAAAACATTAAAAGGAAAATTGAAAAATGAAATCTGCTGAAACAGCAAAATTACTCTGAAAACCTTTTTTTGATTAAGAAGTTTTTGAAGGTTTAATTTCTGGATTGCATCTATATTTTTCCAAAATATCATCTACTGGAACAAAATTCACCGTAGTTAATTTTGAACTGAAGAATCAAACTGAATCAAAACATTTTATTTTCACATATTTTATATTTTGTGTTCATCAAAGAGATTAGGGCTCATGTCACAATAAAAGCCTCCTCTTTGTCTCTTTCAGAATAAGACCAGCATCGTCTGACCACTTCAGCGAATCGACCCACTCCTCTTCCTCCCAGGTCAGTGCTCCTGCCAGCTGTTCTCGCTCCTCAGCCCCACCTGGAGGAGGAGGAGGAGGAGGAGGAGGAGGAGGAGTGCATCCTGGCCGGGAAAAGCCGCCAGTTAAAAGTGAGTCTGTTGTCATTTTAGTCCATCGTTTATTAAGCAAAATAAGTCTGAACATGTTTTATATTAAATCCCTGAACTTGTTCTTCTTGCAGAAATCGCCCCCATGATGGCGAAAACCATCAAAGCATTCAAGAACCGATTCTCGCGCCGGTAGTCTGACAGAGACCGAATCCTGGCCGGTTTTAATGTCCTTTTAGCCGCATCTCCCTTCAAACACACACCAACAAGCACATGGCATGAACATCATGGTACTGCTGAGAACACAGTTTCCTTTCTGCAGGATTTCTAAGTATTTATCCTCAGTCCTGTTCAAGAGTCGACCAGCCGAGGGCGGACATCTTTAACTGCTTTCCAACAGCTTCTGAAGCAACATTTTGGGGAAATTAGATTTTAGACGGTTCTCCTTTTGTGAGCTGAGCACAAAAACTAGAAACAAACGGTGAAGAGGCGGTTTTCCTGAACGAGACTGGCTGGTGTTTGGACAGCCAGCTGTTTGTGTGTGATTGGCCTCAGAGGAGAATCTGTGAATGAAACGGAGAATATATTTAGTTTTTAAATACCGCAGCGATGGGCAGATGAGTTGGGTCTAGGTCAATCCAGAGTTTATAGTTCTGGATTTTTAGTATTTTAGATGATTTTATTCCCATTTGTTGAAGGCTGGACACATCGTCCTTGAGGACATGATGAGGATCCAGAAGCAGAGAGGAACATTGACCATCAGGAATCTAAAACCTAATGTCCAGCTCATAGGCGAGAGAAATGTCGCTTATTGACCTGATTTCAAGGGCCATGGATCTTCAGCCGCCTTCAGCATAGTTAAAACACACCGTGCAGCAGATCTGAGCCACCTCTCATTCCTCATGGTTTCCATCCAAGCTTTCGGACTTAATGGTCCACTTTTAAAGCAGTTCCAGGATTTCGGCTCATGTTTGAGGTCAGATCTTACCCAAAGGTTGTCTTTTAAGCCCATTTGATTAAACCTGCAATCTACCCATTTGATAACCTTGTGCTTTAATACTCAACATGATGTGAGCTCTCTTGGTATCCAGATGAATCTCAGAGAACATTGCTTGTGATTCTGATCTCCTTTTGGACCAGCTGACCCTTAGGAAACCCCTGGTAGAACCAGAGTAGCAGAGTCCCAGTTCCCCGCAGCAGATTCTTCTAGGTTATGGAAAACAAAGTGTCCAGTCGTCTGTGGCTCCTATCTGAGGAAATCTGTTCACATGTTGAAAGAGCAAATTGACCCATTTTAATTTCTTTAATCTGTTAATTTTTTTTCTCTTGCCTTTTCATCTCATTTTAAACAGTATATTTTAAGAAAAGATTTTTTTACCAGGGGCCTATTAGAAAAATGATTTTTTTTCCTAATTTATTATTGAGTTTAAACATAGTATTTTAATCAAATGTGATTGTTTTTTCTTTCTAAAAAAGCAGGCTGATAAATTGGATTTTTAGACATTTTTATTTGGTACAGAGAAGCTGTGCTGCTGACTCTTCTTCTTTTGTCCTTGTTTTTTTTTCCACTTTACCTTTCATGGTTAAGCTGTCACTTGTTGTTCTTCACCTTTTCAAGCACATATTGCACAAAACCCTGATTTCAAAATCAGCCTCAAAGGCACCACTATGAGGGCTGCAGCTGTCTGGCTCACATGGACAGTCATGTGTTGGGGGGTGTGGGTGGGGGTTTTGTTTTTATCTTCCTGGGTTTTTGCTGCTCATATATCAGTGTTTTTTTCTGTTATTAGGTATTTAACAAGCGAAGATAAATCAGTTATCTTCAGACAAACTGGACTCTACAGCGGCTTAAAGTGATAAACGCTAATAGAGATTCTAATTTAATTCAAATATTATTATAAATCTGAGAAACAGCGCCCCCTCTGGTCACACAACGACAGACCTGTTAAGTTTCCTTATGAAGAGGAGCGTTAAGCTGTGATGAAGATGAACTTTAATGGTATTGAGTAGTGGAATGAAGCCAGGCTAGCAGTTTCCATCTGTTTCCAGTCTTTGTGCTAAGCTAAGCTAACACAGCATTCTCACAGCTGGTGAAGTCGCCTGCTTTAGTTCTTTAAGCAAAAAGAAGTTGACATATTTTCTGCAAAATGTCAACCTTTTCTTTAAAGGTACAAAAAGAGCTTTTAAGTCAAAGATCTCCTGATTCTTTTACTTTCTGACTAAATTACACCAACCCCTCAGTAGATCGTTTCATGACTGCTGGAAGACTCCTCCTTTAGGAAAACAAGCCGTTCAGATGTAATCCTGGTTTCCTGGTGATGTTTCAGTGTGTGTGTGTGTGTGTGTGCGTGTGCACAGGGCTTCAGGTCCTGTTTTCCTCCTGCTGCTCAAGATCTGTTTCTGTCTGCTTCACTGTGACAAACAGTTTGATATGAGGGAAGTTCATAGGACGCCTGCGGCTTCGGCCCTCCATCAAGATGAGATGTATTTATTTTCAGAAATGGGACCTGGTACCATCCCTACAACACAGGCTCAAGTAGATGGAAAACTGTAATTTTATTAGATTTTAATAAATGTTATGTGGTCATTTTTATTAAAATTGACTCTTGCCCTGAAACTCTTTTTCTGTGGGACTCTTTTTTTTTTTGTACTCATGTTTTTTGCTAAATATCTGTAATCTAAAAGTTAATGACTTTTTTCATCTCATTTCAGCTTTTTGGATGGAGATTTTAATAAAGATTCCTCAGAAATAACACCAGTTTTCCTAATAAAGTTAGGTTTTCCTCCTGTGGTTCTTATTGGGGTTTAAAATGGGGGTAACTAAACACAGTATCTAGGAGGAAGTCTGATTTACTTTCCAAAGCAACCACATATTTATGGAAGCCCATTTCCACCACTTGAAAGTTTACAGATAAGGACAGATGGTATGTACAGTATGAAATGCGAGATTCAGTCATTATTTTTACTATCAAAGTCACAGTAAAAAAATTCAAGTCATAATTATCATAAATAAGGAAAATCACCCTTAAGTCATAATTATCATAATTGTGACTTAAAATTTCATAATTAAGACTTTGAAAGTCATGATTATGGCATTGCCTCTTATAATTTTATATCTCCTAATCATGACACTGTGTCATTTTTTTTTTACTTTCAAGAGGCAGAAATGGACTTCCAAAGATATCACAATCTTTTTCTTTATAAAAGTTTTATTAATTTGAGCGGAAGATTTTCGTTAAAAGCAGGTTTCAAACTCTGCAACAATTATCTTCTGAATCTGACAGGATTTGATCTGTAAATTTAAAATGTAGAATTTAATTTTCTTTTAATGACAAAGGTGTCAAACGGAGCTGCTTAACTGGCTTTATTTTTAAATGTTTGAATATTTACTTGATAGTCTTTAATATTTACGGAAAACAAATGTTCTTTTTATTCTCTTTGACCCAATTTCTTAATTTTATCACTTTTTGCGACAAGCTTGTAAACATCCTGCGACAGTTGCAGCTTTTGGCGGTAATCGAAGCGAGCCTCTTCGCTCCTTCTTCAAAACTTACAATCTTATCATTTCCTGTGACGTCGATGTACATTTCAAAATAATATGTAGAAAGAGCCCAAGTTTAGAAATAAGTCCGTTTAAATTGGGAAATTAAAAAAGAATCTTTTCTTATCATTAATCTTACAATTTCCACTTGCTATAAGCTGTAACTACATAAAGGAAGATTTCGCCTGTGAATGAGGTGTTGCAAATATATTTCTGGTAACGGAGTCCAAATGTTTGTTTTAAATTATTCATTTATTTAGCTTTTGGCAAGTTGTCTGGTTTGTGTCGTTAAGACAACCTTTTTTATACTGCTGATAAGAATTAAGCGTATCTGCCTGCCTGCCTGCCTGCCTGCCTGCCTGCCTGCCTGCCAGCCAGCCAGCCAGCCATCTTAATATTTGATCATATTTATATTTGTTTTTCCTGCGTAGTAAGGGGAAGCTGCGGCTTTTATTTTGGAGAGCACAAACCGGAAGCTATTGGCGTAACATTGCCTGTTTCACGCTGAACTTATTTCGCTTCACGCCACAAAGCGAAACTTGCTGACTGAGATTCGGCATATAAAACAGCTCAGTGTGTTCGGAAAGCTTCGTTTTTATCTGCAGTTTGTCCCTGAGTTCAGCCGCTGAGTCAACGATGTCTGGTCACGGTCACGGCCACAGCCACAGCTGCGGGTCAGAGGGGCAGCATGAGCCCGCAGAGAGGGGCCTGGAGTTCGGACTGTATCAGCGCATCGACCTGGAGAAGCTGCAGTGTCTGAACGAGAGCAGAGACGGAGATGGCAGGCTGGTGTTCAAGCCGTGGGACCAGCGGAACCTGCGAGACAAGGTACAGCAAAATATTGGAGGAAAACTAAAAAAAAGAACTTTTCATACAAGTAAGCATATTATGAACAGCAGAGATGCAGACGATCCCCTACTTTGTTGGAGTCGGCCTATTATTCTTTGTGATATTCTATTATCAGTAGAGCAAATATTGAAAACTCAGATCCCCCCCCGCTCAAAAACTTGACCAAATTCAGCTGTAAATAGCTGCTGCAAAGATTTCAGAAAGAATAAAGTTTCCTTTAGACTCCTCGAAGTTCCTTGTCAGTGTGAGGATCTAAAAATCAGACTGAAAAAAATGTAAAATGTCCCCAAAAAGAAGCATTTAATCATTTTTTTTTTATCTTCCTTTAGTATGTGGAAAGTGATGTGGATGAGGAGCTGCTGTTCAACATACCGTAAGTCTGACCACCATCATCTGCTGTCTGAGGTGTTTTTCTGTGAGCAGAGTCTGTGTTTATCAGCTAATTGTATTGTTCACATTCAGACACTAGAGCAGGTTTGTTTTCATTCCCACTTTTATTCAGGTTGTTACTGTAAATTTTTGATCTGAAGAAGCGTGAAGAACTCAAACTTTCTCTACATCCTGATGCTGGCTGTACCTTCAGTCCTTGTTGTACTGCTGAGGGTGCCTCTCTTCTCATCTTTCAGCGTCCTTCAGAGTAAAGGTGTCTCATCTCTTTCAGTTTCACTGGCAACGTGAAGCTCAAAGGCATCATCATCTCTGGGGAAAACGATGACTCTCATCCAGCAGAGATAAGGCTGTGAGCTTGTTTCTGTTGTTTTCTTTTTCCCTGCAATTTGATTCAGCTTTCTGATTGACAGTTTCTCTGCAGATACAAAAACATCCCACAGATGTCGTTTGATGACACCGGTAGAGAACCCGATCAAGCCTTCAGACTTAACAGAGACCCCCTGGCTGAGCTGGAGTATCCGACAAAGTGAGCACAGACCTTGTTCTCTCTGTAGGACAGTAATAGCCAGGCTTCTGCAAAAAGCAAAACTATCAAACACGTTAGTCCTATAAATTCCTAACTTTTTGTTGCAGGTTCCCTAACTATATATAAAAAAGGAAAACTTTCATTTTATTCATCATTTTCAAGTCTGAACGAGTGTCAAAGAAATTTCTTTTTTTATTATTTTGGTTTCATTTACTCAAACCTAATAAACAGGGTTCCTAAATTAAATTGCTCAATAAGCCTAATAAGGCTGTTTTCATTTTGGTTATTTCAAAATGATAGAATAGATATCGCAACTAAAAGAAACTTATGAACTCTTAATTTTGAAATTTGAAGATATTTAAACTGGTAAGGTAGAAGAAATGTTGCCTAAAATCTCTAGATTAAAATCTTTAGAGACAATAAAACAGTTTCCAAAACAATCAATCAATATCTCATATTTCCAAAGTTTTTGAACACCTTATAAAACCAAACACAGTGCTGACATTTCACGGCCCCACAATAACTTCACATGTTACAAAAACAGCAACGACATGGTTGTTAACATTGGCCCGGTTTAACTTATTGGTCCCATTTAAGGACTCTGGATATGGACTTCAGATGCTGAAGCTTGTTTGGAATTTTTTATATCTGTAACCCGACATTATAAAACTGTTGTGACTAAACAAGGTGAACATGTCGTTGTTTTGATGTCCTGCTGTCATCATTTGCAGGATCGCCCGTTTTTCCAGCGTCCATCACCTCTCCATCCACATCTCTAAGAACTTTGGAGACGAGAACACTCGGGTGTACTACATCGGCCTCAGAGGGGAATATTCAGAGGTTCGAAACATGGAGCCTGTTTTTGTTTGTTGCCATCTTCTGATCACAGTGATAGCTGCTCCTCTGCGGCCATCTTTGGTTCCCTCATGCTAAAGTTCTGCTCTGTTCTCTGTCAGGCCCACAGACATGAAGTGACCATATGTAACTATGAGGCAACTGCAAACCCGGCGGATCACAAAGTGGACAGCATTATCCCGCAAACCAACTTCATCTCCTGAGGGCTGCAGGATGACAAGGAGGAGGAGGAGGAGAGGTTTTAGAGGTGTTCACTGAATATCTACAACTCAGTGAGTTTAGCGCTGAGCTTAGACAGTGAGGACAAGTTTGAGTGGGAGCGAACACTGAAATCTGGAAAAAAGCAGCGTGTTTCAGTTGTTTCCACGGTAACGTGGAGCGAAGGCTCAATAAAACTGGCAAGGATGCATGAAATATGGGGTTTTTTTTCTGTCAGAATTTTCTGATGAATTTTCCTCTTAAAGTACAGACAAGCAGGAAAGGGTCGGTTTTCTGTTACATAAACATCCCAGTTGCCGTGCCAACAGCTTGGATTCATCAGGGGCTGCATATTGTCATCTTTTCATGTTTAAGTTGTGATCAACTTTGCCTGATTCAGCGTTTTTTTTTCCCTACATGAAGCTTGATGCTGAACCAGAAATCTGAAGCCATCCTCGATGCTTAACGTTTTTTTTTTCATTATATCTCCTGCTTAAAAAAATAAAAATCTAATAAAACTGACTTTTCTGAGTTTTTTCTATTCACCCAGTAGTATCTGCTGCCCTCTGCTGGATATACTAGGTTAAAACGTCAGCATTTTAGTCAGTGGTGAAGGTGTGCTGCTTATTTTTGTATCTGTCGATATCAAATGAAAACTTAGAAGTATTACAGATATCGTTACAAATACTTTTTAATATTTAAGCTTTATAATGTCCTCAAATTTCTAACCTTTAAATCTTTTTTTGAAGTTTTCCCTTTGACCTACATTTTGACCACTATTGGAGAGACTAATGAGATGATTGATATTAATATAATATTAGTAATAATTAATATTGATAAACAGAAATAAGTGGAAAACAGAACAAACTTTGTGTATTTTTGTCTTGAAATGCAAAAAATTAGGTTGAGAGCTGATAATAATACAAAAATATTTAAAAGAAAACAGCCCAGAAGTGCAGGTAACAATCAATCTGAAAAGCCTCACTGTGGGTCTAGCCCCCCCTGCAAATTTAAAAAAAAAGGAAGATGAAACAGTGGAGTAGAAGTGGTGCCACCCAGCTCGTGCAGAAACTTGGAGGTTATCTGTTTGTTATTTTTTGAGAAAACACAGCAGCGCATCAAAGAGGGAATTAGACACTAAAGTATTGATATGACTTTGATTGCAGTCAGATACTGATACTAAATTTGTATCAATGTTATCAACACTTTGGATCAATTCACTCATCCTTAATTTGTGGAGGAACCTTATGAGAATTGTGCCAAAAGCAGAGCTTATACATTGAATTAATGTATAGATCCAGCTTTGTGTTGGCGCGTGTTTATAAAGAGAAACTTAGGAGCTGAATTGAAAGTCTGCTGATGATGATCCACACAGTGATTATAAGGTAGTGGGGTATATGCTTAAAAATATTTTGTGTAGCATAGGCTAAAGAAAAGTGCAGCCATCATCATCTGATCAAAATGACCTCTGTTAGTCATTAAGCCTACCAGTTAACACTGGAAGCAGACGGGGCATTTGCACAGTAAAACTGAGAATCTATTGTACCAATCAATTTATTTGTATCTCTAGAGAAGAAAGGCTAAGAGCTACCATAAACGTATATATTTGAAACACATTAAAAATTAAGGAAATGTATCTGGGTGGGAAATTACCAATCTGCTTAAAATAAATGGTTTAAATAGGAAAATATTCTAGTTTCTCTCTATTAAACTGTTTTACTAGTTTAATATTCTAGTAAAACAGTTGTTTTAGATTCCTTTACCGGCTTTTGATAATAAAAACATTTTACGGAACACACACCAAATCTAATTATTGATGTTAAATATTTTTTACTGATTTATTTTCAATGATAAAGAAAGAAGAATAGAAACAAACGAAATATGGGCGTGGTCTTTGATAATGACATCACGTGATAGCCCCGCCCCCCGTTTGAGTGCGCAGAGTACCGGAAGTTCCGCCCCGTCGTGAACTGGGACAGCAAGCGGTGAGTGTGTGATTCTGTGCGGGCTAGCGGGCCGCGGATATGTTTTTAAACGCTTAATTCTGGTCCGAACCGAACCGTACAGAGATGATTTATTAGTGAAAGGTTATTCCAAGAGAGGCTGGTTTTGGGGGCTCCTAAAATAAGTCTGGTTGGGGTCCTAAGGGAGATGGAAGAAGGCAGCGGCGGAGGACAATACACTCAGTGTGTGTGTATGTGTGTTAGCCGCGGCTCTTCCTCCAGCTAACCTGGTGGAACAGTGTGTGTGTGCGGCAGATAAAGCGGGATTAAAACCAGCGGGGAGGGCTGGGTGTCGCTCTGAACGGTTTTGGGGGGCAGTCGGGGGTTTTGTGTTTCACCTCCACCGTGTTTTTAAGCTAAGCTTCGCCCATTCATTGTCTCCCTGCTTCGTCGACATCCGTTTCCTCATTCGATGCTAACTCATTCAAATCAGATTAAAATCACCTTTAACTCGCCGCTGGGACGGAGCCGGAGCCTCCGGCTGCAGCTGGGGGGGGGCTTTGTGCCGCATATCGATGTTCCTGCTGCTGTTCTCCAGCTGATCTGGGATCAGAGACTGCAGCACACCTCTGCTGCTTATTTCTGCTGGATGTAATTGAAGTCATGCAAAAAGGAGACTCGTGGTTTTTCTCCTCTCTGCAGCATTTATTGGCTTAAATCAGAACAGTGACAGTAATTAAAACATTTAGATTTAGATGTTCTCTCTTATCTGTTGAAAAAAAGGACAAAGCAGGAAAAGTAAAAAAAAATGTGATTGACACTTTTCTACATACTTCATCATTTCCTGTTGATTTAGTAGATTTGATTAAATTCTTGAAATGACCTTCACTGACTGCTGGTCTCAGTAGGGCTGCTTTCATATTCATTTCACTGTCAGCTCTTTTGTGTTGAATGTTTGCTGTATTTAACGTTTTCCTTCCTTAAGATGTTTAAGCAAACCCAGCTAACATTTTTTTAAATGTACAGTATAATGTGCTACATAAAAAGTATAACTCTCACATCTGATTATGAAATAACTTTAATTCTGCATAATATCAGAGGAAACAATTATGATAAGGGTCCTGAGGGTTACAATGACTATACTGAACATAATAAACCCATATTTTCCACACTCTTATCGTTCCCTTTTTCCTCCCCATAATTTCTGAGTAGTGAAGGTTTCAAAGTCAGATAAATCTGTCAAATGAACAGTAAAATATTATCCTAAAATGTAATATTCTTTATGTTATATTGTTAACCCATACAGTATACAGTTTGATTCAATTTTTAAATAACCCTACTGGCTGGTACATAACATGGAATGAGCTGGCTGAAGGAGCTGCCTTTTCCTCTTCCTTATCACACAGAAATCTGCTGATGAAGACCTTCAGAGTGACTCACATGTATGATATTAACAGATCTGCTCCTCCTCGCTGTGTTGGAGAGGTTTCCTACATGGAGCCAATTCTTATGTCCTCTGTTAGTTTCAAATTCATCACTCAGTGAGCAACAGCTGATTGAAGGGTTTTCATGAATGTGGAAACACTGAATGTTTGATATCATTTTTTTTGTTTTTGCGAGGAATAAGTATTGGCAAAGAGAATAAGAGTGGTGTTTGCAAGGGTGTTAGGAAAAAAATAGATGATTCAAAATACAGCTGAAATGATCTTAAATGTAATTAGTATTTATATTACCTATTTTTAGGCAAAAATCAATTACTTTGTCTGCTTTTATTGAACGCTTAACCCTCCAGCCACTAGATGGCACCACACACCCCAACAGCCTGTTATTCTGCTGCTCTCCATTAGTGCTGCAGAGCAATAAAATCTTTTGAAAATTTTTAATTTTTCATAGAGATACCAATACTTTGTCTTTGTTAGCATATTTTTGATTATCGCCATACTTTTCGTATTCAAACCCAGAGAATTTTCAGAGGTTTTCCTTATCCACTTGTCTAAATGTTTTATTCCCTTTCTTCATCCCTTCATTTCTTTCTTAAAATTCATCCTTTCTTTTGCCTTTCCTTCTTCCCTTGGTTTCCCTCCTCTTTTCTTCCCCCACTTCCTGTCTTGTCACATTCTTTACCTTTAATGCTTTCTCTCTTCCTTCTGTGTCTTTTCCTGCCTCTTGTCTTGTTCTTTCATTTCCCCTCATCCATCCTTGTGTGTTTTCACTTTCGTCCTTTCAGCGTTTGCTTTTAGATCATTTCATTTTTGAAGCCTGGGCTCTTTGGACATATCCGTCCATTGATTTGTAGGCAAGTGATGAAATGTGTTTTTTTTAAGTGAATGCAAATGACGGAGAACTCTAGAAAGCCAACATTTGAAAAACGTGACATTTTTGTATTGAAAGATATGTTTAAGATCCATTTTTAAACTCAATTTTTATCAGCTTAATATGCTAAAAAGACACAGATGATTGATGGTGGTGGTGGTGGTGGGGGGGGGGGGGGGGGGGGGG
>JAUZNJ010074072.1:0-25178 GCA_034780135.1 Jordanella pulchra | reverse complement strand
GGTTCGAATTCTACAGGCATTTAAAAACATGTAAGCATTTGGGAGCGCGGGCGCTCCCATCGTCCGTAAAGGGTTAACTTTTCTATAATCATTGATTTGTCATCATTTACAGGTAATTTTAAACTGAATAAATTAAAACATTTAATATATTTCTTCAAATGATCAACAAAGATCAATCAGTAAATAAAGGAGAGAAATTATTTTAATTTATTTTAAACTGGGCTAATTTAAGAGGTTGTAATACTGAGTGGTTGATGCTAAACTTACATGTTATGTCATTACGACTAGTATCAACCCTCTTCTGCTTTGGTTTGGAACCATAATGAATTAATCGTATGATAAAAGCAAATAAAACCATAAATACAGGTTGTGCTGATAAAAGTTTCAGAAATAAGCCACCGACGTGCTCCAAATTCTGCTTTATATAAAGGAATTTGGTTCTAGCATCAGGCTAAGTGAAGCCCCGTGCTGTGTCATGCAAGAATGAGAGGAATCATAGCTAAAGTAATCTGCTTCTCAACACTGTCATACCTCAATATTCTTGCTTGCAACATTCTTCACCACTGCAGGAAATAAGTCTGAGGCATTTTTCCCCTTAGAAATGAGCTAAAACGAAAGAAGAAAAAAAAATAGTGGTAATTTTCTCCTGGAGGAGACAGAACAGTAATTAAAGGTCCAAAACTAATGAACTCACTTGAACAATCCTCTTCATGGCCTCTAGTTTTAGAGACTCCTTGTTGCTCTCCAGCATCTCTTTCAGGTCTTCATTTCTGGAAACAGAAGACATCTCAGGTTAACGTTTCAGTAGGAACACGTGTGTCAACAGATGTTATTTAACTAATCAGCTTTAAAGTTCCAGCTGGGTCAAAGGTGCTGTGAAATCTCCATGTTTTGGACATCTGTATCCACTTCACCCACTGCAGCTACACATAGAAAGGTAACACAATGAACGCACTGTCAGGAGAAAAAAAATAAACCATATTGTCCAGTTAAAGCAGCTTACCGGTCACATGACGGCAATGATCATGCTTTAGGTGACACCGACCCACCGTGTTCCTCTGAGACGACTAAACTCAGGGTTTGTTGCACGCAGACGATGATTTAGATGCTCGTTGTTTTGGCAAACAGACGATTCTCATGACTTTTCATTAAGACAATCCTTATTCCTCTCAAAAGATGCGTTATTTTCACCTTATTACTTTAACCACTTTAACCACTTCTGCTGATATTTCTTTATGACACAAGGATTTTATTGATGTAACACTTTTTGCAATAAATTTAACCCACAGGAAAAAAAAAACAATTTATTTATTTATCTAACGATGTGATTCTTTTTTTTTTTTGTAACATTTTACCAACTAGTTCAACAATTGAATTGTTGTAAAAATAGATGGGTGAAACGAACTTATTGAATATCTTGCACTTCTTATTGCACTAACTTAAAAAAGATAAACTATATAAAAAAATATTGTCCTGTTTCATAAAACTAATATCCTGAATGTTTGTGAACACACAACTTGATCAAAAACATGATAAATGGAGGTTTAATAAAAGCAGATGTTAGCTTTGTTTAACAGTTTTTAAGGATTTCCCAAACACTACGAGCATTTTTTGTATTGGATCGACTTGTCTTGAAATCTTGTTGGAATTATGAGCTTATATTTTAGGTAATTTTCCACAAGAATCAACATCACATAGAAGAAAATAAATCCCTTCGTTATCCTTTATTTTCTTGCAAAACGTTGGATTTACAACTCTAAACCATTTAAACAGGATTAATTTCAGTAGACTGAGGTCAGAAATGTTTATCTGAATTATTACGGTTACAGACCTCTGCTCTTTCTCCACCTCATTATATTTGCAAATGTAAAGCCAGGTTTTTATTTAAGAGAAAAAAAAAACCCTCTGGTACTTTCTACCATCTCTCTACAAACAGCAAAACTCTGCGTTGGCGCAATTTGGAGGTGTTCACCCTGTTGTAATAATAAAACCTGTGATCTCTACATTTCCATGGGGAAAAAGCAGAACCTGCTTTATTTTGCAAATTTTGGTTTTGCAAAATAAAACAGCAATTTGAGTATTTCTATCAGACTGGTTTAAATAACTAACTCATATTTTCTGTATCTTCTTCCTTGTAAAAAAAAACAAAAAAACACAAGTTTTGATTATTTCAGCTTATCCGCATGGTGAAAAAGACAATAGCCTCCCTTCTCAGAGTGTGTGTGGAATAGAGCCTGGAGCTATGGGTGGTCTTACTGCTGTACCCGGTTTTGTGCGTCTCCTTGGGTTTACCGCTGGTTTGTGTGAGGGCCTGCTCCTCCTGAGTGAGCTCAGGCTTCAGAGTGAGCTGTAAGCTCTCAGCAGACACCAGCACTGTCCTCATGGCTCCCGCCGCCTCAGAACGCAAGGATGACAACCCTCCGTTCATCCCGGCTTTCCTTTACAGCAGTCCTCTCACGGACTTCGCAGCCTCTGCTTGCTGTAAATCCAAAAAACCCAGCAGCAGCGGAGAGCCGTCCCAGTCAGACTCCTTCAGGTTGCACGTCTTTTTTGTTGTTCAGGTTTCATTTAAAGTTATCTTCTTTTAAAAGCCGGCTAAGCCAGAAGCTGAGGGAAAAAACAGCAGAAGCTCCACAGACTTTGACAGTCACTTCCCTCTTTCTTTTCTTGTGTGTAAAAAAAAAAAAAAAAAAAAGTCACAAGATTCCCCCGTCAACTAGCTAATAGCAAGTCATCCTTACGCCCGAGGATAATGCAGCTCACTCCTAACGCTGTCCCCTCCTGCTGGTCAGATGTCATTCAAGTTTCTCTGCTCCCTGCTAACACATGTAGCCTCAACCACCTCACCTGCCTCCCGGCTTTGTATGCGACTCAGCAGCACTTCCCTCTAGGGGAAAAAGGAGTGCCTTATCTCCAGTGGTGGGTAAACACCAAGCCACTTTTCCCTCACCACCACTGCACAACAATCCACTTTAGGCTGACACCCTCAAACTCGCATATCCAGCCAAGTTTGGCAGACAAGGCCAACAGGACAGGCCTTTAATCAAAGATAACCGCACCAGAATGAATGCCAGGAAATAGCCTTGAAGACGCCGAGCACAAAAGAATAATCCTTTTATTTTTGCAAGGAGAGAAATCTGTCTGCAACATATTAAGTTCACAATCATTTTCAGCTCATTTTGAACCCTTGTTGTTTTCCAGAATAAAGGTTTAAATTTTCATTGGTTTTTATTTTTACTTCAGATTCTATTTTAGTTATTATTCACTTTAAGTATATGTTAGCTAGTTTAGTTTTTATTGGTTTCAGTGATAGGTTTTAGTCTTTTATGTAATATAATTTACATACTGGTGTCAATACTAAAGAAAAATAAACAATAATAATGAGGACAGAGTGCTGCAGCAACACGAATGATCCAACTGCTGTAACTGCTGGTTGCATTAATCAGTTACATTTATTCACATTCTGAGAGGGAAAAAAAATGTACTTTTATGAGTTTTTTGCAGATACCAGAATAATATTACTGTAAAGTATCACGTCTCCTACTCGACTAAAACTGGTTTCTTTTAACTTGGGCTGTTTTAAAAAACAAAATTAAATAAATAAAAATAATTAATTACGAATTCTGAATCAATTTCTCATCATAATCATGTTCATTTCCTTTTGAATCTGAATGCAGTACTAGTATCAATGTTGAAAAACCACACAGTCCTGTTATTTGGAAAAAAGAGAAAGAAAACGCTGAATACCAATAATACAGTTTGAGATCGGATAGAAAGGAATCGCTTCCAAATCTGATAATTGGACTCAAATCGATAACCAGTGCTAGTTTTAACCAAGAATGCAGCAGAGACACACACACACCTAAAAGTATGACTATTTTAAGGACACATATTTCCTCTAGACTAAATCCAATATTATCAGTTTCTGAAGACTTGAAACACCTTTTCCAGAGACTTTTTACTCCTACTTGAGTAACTTTTTGATTAGCCTTTTTATTAGTCATGCTAATACTACTGCTAAATAAAGCTGCTGTATTAGTGCTGCTCTTACTTTAGTAAAATATTTGGCTTCTCTACAACCAATGTGTTTAATACAGAACACCTCATCAGTACACAGCTGCACTAAAAACATGGAAATAAAAAGGTTACACAGACAAAATATACAATTAGGCAATCCATCGCTTTCCTCATCCTGCTGTCATAGCAACTGGAAAAAAACTACTATTTTGAATACTCATCGACAATGGGGCAACAACCTGCTTAGTCAGACACTGATTGTGCAAGTTGTCCTAGTAATAAAGATGAGAGGGTTTCAATGTCACATTGTTGTATTAAAATATATATATATATATATATATTTGTATATTATGGTGGAAAATACGTTGTTGGTCATTTAAATAGTGAATATAGCAGAACCTTTGTTAGCCTCCACCAGGTTTAATCAGACTAGCTAATAATAATGGACACATTGTGTCATTCTTGAATGATTTCCAAATCCTTGATTAGAATGAATTTTCCCAATCCATCATTGCAAACACAGGTAGTCACAAAATATTTCAAGCATTTCCTTCCTACTAAAAGAAATATTATCTAAACAAATACTCTGGTATAATCTAATGAAACAGCAAGAATCTAATAAATTTCTTTGTTCCTGGTTCAGCTTGCTGCTTTCCTCTCGTCCTACAGTTGCACAATATATCAGCAATAGTGTCATAGCAAAAAGCAATCTCCGGAGTGCATTAATTGTTGGCCAATTTATACATTCCAAGTGTTACAAACTTGAATTTCACATTCTAATGTAAAATGGAGCCGGAGACTCGTGGCACCAGAAAAAAAAAAGGTCACAGAGTGATAAAAGCACAGATTAACAGAAAAGAAGAACAGGATCCAACAGCATAACTTCAACGATCCTCAGTCAAGTATTTTATACACATCATAAAAACCCTGAAACGATTCAAGAGTGTTTCTTTACAAAGCATATTTAACAAACATTTGATCATTCAAATTGGAAAAAAATATGTTAGAGTATTTTATAAATAACTAAAAATAAGTTTTACTTTTAAGCTAAAAGTCTAACAGCAGATAAGGGCAAATTTTACACACTACAAGAATGTCTACTGGTGAATAGAGATGAGAAAACAGGGACATGAATAATAATTTCCTTGTATTTTCGTCTGGGTCTCTCAGCTCAGCCTGAGGATTCTTCAACATTCCAGCTAGCATAGCCTGAGCAGTCATGAGACAGCTTTAAAAGGTTATTTTAACAAACTACTGCTGGATAAAACAATATCCTACCAGCTTGAGTCTGAAGTGCCAAACATACCAAAGAAAAAGATTTGAAATAAGACATCGAAACGTTGTCTCAACAAAACCGACCACTTTTAATGCTAAAGCTGAAGGCCAGAAAAATAAATAAAGATAAAATTGAAAAGCTTACTCTTATTTTTTGTAAACACACGCTTCAAATAAAATTTCAAAACTATACTACACAGCAAAAAAGAAATACAAATAAATCAGTTTTTCTTGAAACAAGTGGATTCTCCCCTGTTTTGAGTAATTAAGACAATCTGCCAACAGAATAAGTCAATTTAAGTTTAAAATAAGAAAAAAACTATATTGCAGTATTTTAAGCGCATAATAATTTTATCTTTAGGGCAAAAATACTAATTCCACCTGCAGGTAATCTTATTTATCTGTTCAAATTAAGGGGAAGTGCACTTATTAATAAATCTCTACTTATTTTAGATCAGTTTTTTCCAGTGATCAACAAGTCAAACCAAAGTGATCAAATGCAGACTTAAAAAAGCAGGAATGCAAAAGTGGATTAAATTTGTGATTTGCTGTCCTCTGGTGGTAACTATCTGCCCTGAGGCCTCAAAATAAGAAGCTACAGCTTGTAGCTAATAAAAGCAGAGTTTCTGCAAAACTGAACTTATTTGAACTTTTACTCCAAATATCATTTATTCTCTGTGAAATCATCAGAGAGGCTCAGGTTTTGTTTTGGTTTTTTAACTCTGTTTCTATACAAACATATATCCAGTAGAGTCTATTTTAGTCTTATAAAGACACAATGTAATTTACCTTTAAATGTTATTTTTAAAACTCCAAAGCAATGACGACATTTTTTGCTGTGAATCTAACTTTCACAGAATATCAGAGTTTTTGTTTCAATCTCTTTTCATGCTTGCAGTGTGACAGATAAAGGCTGTGGATCATTTTGGTTTTGAATGGAAGTTACCTTTATTTTGGGGTTGGATTTCAAACCATTTTTCCTCTGCAAAGAATCTACTGCACCTTTTTTTTAAATCTTTTTTATATCACAAACAAAAAAAAGGAGATTAAAAGTTGGTCAAACATCCTAGAAAACCAGATATCAGCAGGAATAACGGTATTATTCAAGTGTAATACCTGAATTTTTAGATAGTGGTTGTGTTAATTTTAAAATCGCCTATCCAACAAAGAAGGAGCAAAGAAATCAAATTGGGTCTAAATACATAACTTAGAGATCAAGCTTTATTCTGTCCAATCTGACATGTCAATTACTTTTTTTTTTATTTTATTTTACCCCATGGACTTGGAAAAATACAAGTAATTTCCACTATAAAAAGAAAGAAATGCAATATTATCCCCATATTAAGCTTTAACCTTCTACCTGATATGACTTGAAGAAGCTGCAGTCAAGTATTGTTAGTTTATGCATTCATATACCAAATACAGTGAGACTTATCAGTTCAGATGGACTTATTGAACGGAGGGCAGAGCAAATCTAAAAATCATCAGATTCTGATCTCTTGCTGGTTTACTGATGCATCTCTGTTTGAATCAGTGATACAATGAGACCTAGCAGGGACACTCATTCATATCAAACTGATATGAAATATGATATTATTGTTGTTATGTTGGTTGTTTATGTAGTACTAGTGATAATTTATTCAATATTCTGTAGATTAGTTTCACTTATATCATATAAAGGTTCTTAATTACACATTTCCCAAAAACTGACCACCTTCAGACACTATAATGCCATGTGGCAGATTATTCAGTAGACATATTTTAAGTAGCAATCTGTGCAATAACTCGACACTTTAACATAATTAAACTCATTGTGCTGCTATATTACTTTAAATTAAGCTTTTTTTTTTTTTTTTACAATTGTCTTTTGCAACTATCAATTTTTACCATTATTTGGACAATTTGCTTTCTTGATCACCTCCTTCCTAAAAACAGCAGCATAGAATAAAGCTAATAAAATAAAGCTAATAGACTCAGAACATGGGTGTCCCTTGTTTTTATTCATGAAAGGTGGCCTTCCTAGGTATGCAACACCTTCAATTACTGTAGCAGAAAGACACATGCATGGGCGGTTCTAGACAGGGGCCCACAGGGACCTGTGCCCCTTCAGAACTGGTTTTGGCCCCTGTGCTGAAAACATACACCATAACAATTGAAATAGCAGGCAAGTTTGACAATTTATCAATGGAATAAGATGATTTACATTTAAAATAAGAAAACTCCACTAACTTATTGAAACTGAATAATATTAATCTTATTTGTATGAGCAAAAATACTGCTTCCTTTGGCAGAACATCATAATCATTACCTGTTTAATTTAAGGGAAATACAGTTATTTTAATATAATTGTACTATTTTACACCTGTTTATGTAGTGAAATTACAAATAAATTTATCGTGATGATATATGCTAATAGAAGAGACCATAATTAATTTGTTATTAGTACCAAATGTAACACTTCTCCTTTACAATCAAGTTCAATGTCTATTTTGACATTGCAGTTAGCTTTATGGTTCAGTACTAAGATAGAATCAGTTTTCATCTGTTAGATCATGAGTCTGCAACCTTAGCTTTCATATATTAAATTATGAGCTCTTGCCCGCTGTGTTTTCTTTATTTGTTTTTTCTCTAGGCGATTTGTATTCTTTTGCTCTGTACTCCCATGAAAAATACACTGCTCCCGCTTGTAAATTTCGTCCAGAACAACCCCTGCAAAAATGGATCATTAAAAGTATTGCAAAAAGAGTAAAAAATAGACTAAAAAACACCACTGCTTACAGCCAGAAACAAACTGACTAAATGCTAAAGTGCAGCAAGCAGAGGCCATATTAGAAAACTTAAAAAAAAAAACATGAATATCCAACATATGAATATGGAAAAGCCCGTTAAGGTAGGCTGACATCATCTTCTTGCTGTTGATAAAGTAAAGGTGTATAAGTTGTGATCACATGAGCAGTCAAAGGTCTTTAATGATGCTGAACAACAAAAAGAAAGAGCAGCTAGCAGTTCTTTCAGCTTCTTCGTCGAGGCTGGCGGCTAACGCTGGAAACATCTGCAACACCGATCCTCTTACTTCAACACCAGCAACCATTTAGGGGTGAAACAGGTGGAATTAACTTACTTTTTAAAGTCGGCGCTGAAAAGTCCAAAAGCAGCCCCGGAGCTGGAGGAGGTCGGGGTGGTCTCCTGACCCGCTTCCACTGCAGCCTCCGCTCCTCCTTGCTGGTCGTTGTACAAAGCTGTGGTCGACATGTCTTCGCTTCTAGACAGATGGCCGAGAGGAAAACTTATTCCGCGTTTTTAAATAGCTTAAAACCTGTCATTAACCTATCCCAAAAAGGGTCGCCTTTAAAGTTCCAGCAGAGCTAAACTTCTCACAGATTTTTCACAACTTTTTTACACGCAGAAGCGGAAGTGTGAGTTGGACGAGTTGGCGTCACATGACTGGGCTTCAGCGGCAGGTCGACCATAGATGTAGAACAAACAGAAACTGCCACCGGCAGCAAAACGTATGGGGAAATAAACTCACATATTTAACCAAATGTAATTAACATTAACTATCACCAATTTGGTTAAATTATATATATTCATGATATAAGGTTAAAACTGAAATATAAAACAAACTAAATGTAAAAAAAAAAAACTTAAGTCTTCTTATGAATCCAAATGTTTGTCGCCATAATCCTCTATTTAGGGTTCTCTTGTGTTTTTACATGGCAGTCAGGGCCGGTTGAAGATCACGTGACTCACGCGATGCGGGGAGGGGGGGGAATGTTTTAATTGAAATGTAGCAAAATATGATCATTTTGATGCAGCCAGAAAATCCCAGTGTGTCAATTTAGCAGCTTTATTTCCATTTTTACAAATCAGACAGTTTGATGGTAATGGAAAAGCAAACAACCAGCAACATAAACCAACAACATCTAGACTTAATGCGTCTACTTATTTTTTGACACAAATGGAACCCCAAACTAGCAGCCATTCGTGCAAATAAAATAAAATAAAATGTGTAGGTTTTGTCTGTATTAAATCATTAGGTTAGCAGTCGCCCCACGTTTCAACTAGTCAGATGTATTACGCATCTAGTTCTATGCTTGCAGCGCCTCGAGCTCATCTGTTGCCAAGGGAGCAAAAGAGGGAAGAAAGTAAGCAAGATGTTGGGTATATTTCTATCAATTGGGCCTTTCATGCTTTAATTTTTAAAATAACTTTAGCTCTAACTGGTTCAATAAAATGGTGCCATCTAATTTGCAAGATTTGTTACCAAACATAACTACATTTGAAATTAGAGGCCCCGCCCAATGCCTTTTAAAATAAAGTATATATTTCTCAACAAACCTTATATAGGGCTATATTTCCCACGTTTCCTTTAGTTTTTTTGAATTTTAATAAATGTGAGTAATTAGTTGACAATTTATTTAATAGTATTTATTGAATGTTGGCACCTTTTACATTGTCAACATTAATAACATACAGAACAAGGATACGGTTTAATTAAAAATTTGTAGTTTAAATTAATATTTCTAAATAAAAAAGCATACATTGCTTTTTCTTTTAATGCTGCTTGAAAATAAGTAAACCACAAGAACTGCATCTTGTTCTAAAAATATTAGAACTTATTTTGGTCCTTCTTAGACGTCCTGCTTAGACGTTTCTTTACTTCCGCCCTGGGGGTGACGTGTCGTCGTGTCACGCTTGATCAACTGGCCAATCCTTTGTGGAAACAGTCAACTCTTCGCTTCACCTCCACCTGTCAGCTGTTGCTTCAGCTGTTTCAAAGCTAGTCTCCGACTTTCAAATTCCCAGCTCAAAATCGCCCAGAACCGCTGACATATTCGGAGAAGTGAGCAGAACCGGCGTGAATCTGTCCCTCCAGCAGAATAATGTCGGATTTCGACAGCAACCCATTTGCTGACAACCCGTTTCAGGTAACGTTGGCTTGCTAGATTGGCTGCTGTAGCTTTAGCCAATGTGTTCATACAAAATTCATAGCAGTTTGGCACCACGTAGACAATAAAGTCTGGTTCTTGCTGGGTTCTGTGAATACTAAAATAAAAACCGTCTAAATTTATTGGCCCAGTTAAGTTGTCACTTTTTATTAGCTTCCAATGAACGTAAAGAATGTAAAGCAGGTGTTAGCTCTGACTAAAACTACGCACTTACTTTTTTTACGTTGACTTAGGTACATGACTCATTTCTAAATTGCATAATATGTTGGTTTATAAACTTTACAAGCCATTACAACGTGGGTGATAAATATGGAGTTATGAGGGCATAGTGGTCCGCCTCTTTCTTCGTAGCAAAATGTCGTCTTTCTTTCTGGGCTGTTACTATAGACAGCCTTCTGTAACGAGGACAGCATGCATTTGATCATGTGTTCTTTGGCCTCTAAACTCCAGTCAGTCATATCTGATGTAGTAAACATGCACACAAGGGGTATCTTTTTAGTGGATCTGAAACCTGAATATATCTGAAGCAAAATGATCACCCTTTTTTGAAATAAAAAAAGGTCCCAAAGGGTTTGTTGATACAACAACCAGGTTTGAATGTTGTGTAATGTATCGTTATGTGTTGATGAGAGCTGATTCAAATCTGGGGTCCAATTTTTGATGCTTGGATCTAGTGATGCAGATCCAATCCCTCAACAGGAGCTATAATGCTATCAAAAAGGAAGAGTATTAATATTTTTTTTTAGTCAATTATTCATATAGGAAGGAAATTAGATGACTATAATTAGTGCACAGCTAACATAATAATATATTATAAAAGCACTCTTTGGTTGTATTCCTTCTTTAATTTAGGTCTTCCTTTATGAGTATTTTTTTTAATTCAGTTTGGGATGATGTTTTCAAAAGTTAACACATGAACAAAGTTATTCACATACAATTTTGTTTGGATTTCCTTTTTAATGAACATACTGCTGAAGAAAAAAATTAGCAGAATATTGCTATAGTTTTGCGTCTATTTGTAATGGAAATGCAACTACTCAGATTTTGAAGCTAGGAGAGATGTCTTGTTGGTTTATTATAATAATATCATCACATGAATTGCATATTTTTTAATCCAATCACCTGTCAATTCAACCAAGCTAAAAAATAGTTAAATAGAAATAGTGAAAATAGAAAAAATTATTAATCTATCAAAGAAATTAATCAAGTAAAAGTTAAAAAGGCCACTCAAGTACTGTCATTGTTTTTTCGTAACATCTAATGTATTGTTTAAAACGATGTAATCAAAGAGTTGTGTTCAAATTCTGGTATATTAAAGTAGAAGATAAAAAAACAAATTTACTTACAAAATAAGCTGAAAGTTCTAGCTACAATATCTACTTTTTACAGTATTTTCATCTGAGCTTTAAATAGCTCAAGTTACTCCTGGTGGGTAAATTATTTAGAAATTTTACTTGAGTAAATGTAGATACTCTAACAAAAATATAATTTAATTAAAAAGTACAGCAACACCTCAAAGTATATTTGAAAAGTTACTCGAGTAAATGTAACTAGTTACTACCCACTGGTAAAAATGTAATATCAAGTGCTTCACTATTTCGTTATCAAAAATAACCATGTAGTTTTCCAGTTTATCCACAAAAAAAGCTGAACACAAATCTCAAACATGATCAGACTGCTTTTATTAAAAAAGACCGTAATTATTCCTACTGCTTGATGAATAATGTGAGTAATATGAGTGATATTGGTCTTTACAGCTGTAAGAATTATCTAAAACATTTGTTGTTTAGACCTTTAGTTTAAACACCGTTAGCGTAGCTTTTTAGTGCAGAAATTTCTCTTTTGGCTCTTTATAGAGTAAATCAGATTCATAACAAGCTGGTGAAATAGTTGATTTATCTTTTAGCTTCTTAACAAACAGCTGTGGTGTCCTGATGAAGGTGCTGGACGAATGTTTTAGCCATTACTGCATTGCTCTCAAGATTTTTCACATCTAGAAATATTTCAAACTATCTGATTTAGCCTCTCTAATGAAGAGATAAGTGTGTATCTCTCTTTCAGCCAGCTGTCCGGCAGTGCAGGTCCTGATTCAGTCAAAGCAAAATGTCGTTCAAGGAACTTAAAACCAGAACATGATGAAATGTTTGCACATTTTTACCTTAATACCCTTTGCTGGGGACAGATTAATGATATTTTACTTCATTAAATAAAGACTAAAAGCAACTTTTTAGTGCTTTTCTGATCTGTATAGCTTTAATCAACGGTCTAAGATAAACCCGCATGTAGAAGCTGTATTCTGATGACTCGGTGTTAGCACTTAGGATCCAGAAGGAGTAAATCATTCATGGGTCTTATTTCCATTCTGACCTGAGTGCTGATCCTGTGCTCTCCTGCCTCTTTTTTTCTCCTGTGCTGGCTCACTAGGCGATGCCCTAGGAAGGACTGGGTCTCCTTTCCTTTCTTGGAGCCATCGTCAATACTTCATGGATTCATATGGTGACCCAGCTGGTAACATATGGGACAAATAAGCCCTCCGGTCCATCACTGTTTTGTCCTACATCTAAAAAAGTGGGCTAATTGCAGAAATTTGGCTCTTGTCAGTTTGAAGCTGCATATATCCCATCTAAACTCTTCCCAGATTAGTCAGATGCTGAAAAAAATAGTTAAGAACATTTGCATCGCTGGTTATCCTGCCATGAAGTTACTGCATCCATTTCTGCCTGTTTGTTTTCTAGCCCTTATAGCAACATTGACATAGTCGTCATGCACAAGGAAGACCTCTTCACAGAGGCAGTCATCTACCATCTTATCTTTTAATGTCCCAATTAATAATGAAATTAACAAAAACGCAGTTTATTTGCCTAGAGTACGTGGAGTCGGGCAGCATTAAATTTTAAGCAAAACAGTCACTGAAATATTAATGACCCCCGGTCCGATGACGACCGGTTAGCATGTGTGTGGCAGCGGAAGAGCTGCTCTCAGACATTTAAGAGTCTGAGAGAGGGACTGAGACGACTGGATGAGGCTGGAGCTAAAGGAACAACGCAGATTGGATGTTGATCCAAAGAAGCCGTTTGAATGAAATTAGTTTGACGCTAACGGTAACTGATGGTAAGCTTATTAGAAAAGGAAATTATCTATCTATATATCGATCGATCGTGTTTTTCTGTTTTGATTTTACTCAGAACATTTCACAGCATGGTTATCATTTTGTAGCATCAGTAAAACTTTTCTAGCAGCATGGCGTTAAAGAGCTTTTCTACTTATTTCTGCCTGAAACAGGCCTGAAGGATTTGCCTTCTTCTCCGAATCAAAGGCTCGACTATTTTTAGGCGCCGCATTGTGAAAATTATTGGGATTATCTTGTCTTTGATTGTATTGAATTATAGGCTTGGGATATTTGAATAGAGAGCACTCTTTAGCCCTTCATGTCAGAGTATTAAATGCAGACCTTCACATTATAACTCTTAGTGTCTGAAACGTTAATCTAATGAAGAGGGAAACCTTTCTTCTTACCTAATGCATCGATTTACAGCTTCAAGCATTTTTTTTTTTGTCTTGTGAGCTTAATTAAAGTATTATCACATGAAACCAATTTATTTTTCTTTTGTATTCAGGATCCATCAGTGACACAAGCGAGACAGACCACCACTGCAGGGTTGGAGGAGTACAACCCCTTCACAGATGCCAAACTAGTGAGTGTATGCACAGATATATTTGCATGTACTAATGAATATATGTTTAATCCAAATTGATCCATTTATATTCTTATTTGACTATTGAAATAAACTTTCTCTGATTGAGGAATCGCATACAGGAGGAAAAAAAATCTTTATTTTCAGGATGGGGTGGAGAGATCAGGAAACAGAAACTGATTTGATTTGAGTTACCTTTTCTAAGATGTATATTAATTATTATACTCCTCACAACATGTAATTAAAAAAGCTAGAATTGACTTGTTACTGCAAAGGTAAGCAGTGTAAATAAAATGTGTGCTTCGTCTTTATGCTATTTGGAAAAATATGACATTTTTTTGTAACCATTTCCTTTAAAAATACATAAACAATCGACACTGAATATGCAAAAAAAGGCTTAAACCTAAATTAGCGGATGGTATTTATTTATGATTTATTGACTGAATGCATTTCTACTGAGAAACAAAAGCAGATCATTTAGAAAATAAATTTTGCACAAAAACGTAGCTCTGCCAGACTTTTTGTTTTATGTTAAAAAAGATGCATATACCTGAAAAAAATCCACTCGATCAAAAATAAAAGCGTTTGAGGTGTTTTAATAGGGTTTGTTGTTATAATGCATTAACTATTAAATGCTGATTTTTGAATTAATCATTTTAATGGTTTCCTGAAGGATTTCATAAGTTTTTCCCAGATTAGCAACATCTTTACATTTTTGTGCTTCAAGATCACAAATAGAATTTTAAATGTAGAAAAACCTAAGATTGTAAAAACTCTTTATGATTTCTGCTCCTTGACTCTTAATTTTATACTTTTGTTACAACAACTGCTTTATCTTTTGAACATTTTATCTTTATTTTTATGTCACGAGGGTTTCCATTGTTTATTGAATACATTTTTTTTATTTATTTTGTATCTGAGCTTATTTGGGTCGATACGCTAAGTTTCTGCCATGTTTATGTCTTTATCATCATGGTGAGCAGAACAGTCTGTTTTGTTCTCAGCACAGTTGCTAATTAACAGATAAAGAAAGATGTTCCCCGTTTGAAAAAACATTAACTTCCTCCTTTTCTTGTAACACACGGTGATGAATTTCAGCCTCGTCACCTTGCTGTCAGAGTTCAACAGAGATGGTAGTGAACGTGTAATCTGACTGACAAACATGAATCGGTTGCTTCCTGTGCAGAACCCTGCCGGTACGGCGCCTAAGGCTGCAGGCCCCGCGGTCGGTACGCACCCGGCCATCATGAAGCCGTCAGAGGAGCCTACAGCGTACGCACAGCCCCAGGGACAGGTATAAGAACAACAGAAAGCTTTTTTTCTTTTTAGGAAAAGAAAATCGTAAGAACACCTTCTGGAGTGAATCCATCTTGCTCTAAATTCACTACAAGTTTCTAGTGTGTGCCACAGAGCATCACTCAACAACTTCTTTGCACTTCAGACAATAGAATCCCCAAACCTCTTTGACTTATTTATGCAACTATGAGGAAGCTAGCACTGGTCTTTCTTGGAGTACAGACATGGAGCTCCTCTGCTTTGAGTATGTTGCTTGCAGAACCTCAGCGGCTGCTGCAGGCCTTTTTAAAGTCAGTTCCTCCTCATGATTCTTGTTAGTCAAACACGCCGCTACACACTCTTGCTTCTACTGTGTCCCCAGCGGTATTTATTTAAAAAAAGGAGTCATTACATAAAAAACACAACTCTGAAAAGAAACAGGTGAAACAGCTGTGTGCCTTTTAATACGATTAAAGAACATTCTTCATGATATATAAGCAATTAAAAAGTACAGATCATTCTTCGTCTTTGAGCATCTTCTGCTTCTCCTCGGGTCAAAACAAGTTCGGCCTTGATTTCCTATCATGGTAGCCTTTGCCGACAGGAACAGGTGATTATATGAAAGTGGAGCCTCTATATTTAACACGTATGGGTATAAACCATCCAGATATTTGAGGTTTTCTTTTAAAAGTGCATCTAACCCCCCTAATGAGGCCCTTGATTGATAGCATTAGGTTTACCTGAGTCCACAACTGATTTGCTAATTTGTGCCTTTAGTTATATTTTGGATCAGATACTTAATGTTTAAAGTAGTTTATTTGTTTGTTTTGTTTTTTTATCCCCACGTTGCTGCTGCTACTGCCAGGGTTAATGACGTGTTTATAAAGTAAGAATCTTGGAAGTACTTTTATTCTAATCTGCAGAAGTTGTAGAACATAAAACACAGCATCTTTACTATTAAGGAGTTCCATTATTATTATTATAATCAAAGTGCATGTTTTGTTAATGGTAAAAAAAAATTGCAATCCAGAAATTAAACGTCAAAAAACTTTTTGGGGGATTTTCAAAGTAACTTTGCTGTGTTCTCGTAATAATTTTATTTTTCCAAACTTTTTTCCTGTATTTGATATTTTCTTTTTTTTTTTTTTTTCAGATTGAGTTTTAACAATATTATTCTTTTCAAATTGTGTTTCACAGATCACATTCTCTTCACTTTAATCACAACAATGAAAATGATTCATGCGGGTCAATAGAAATGCGTCTTCACGCCTCACTGGAGAGGAAAGTCCGCTCCCAGATGTGAAGACAATGTGATCTGTAAAAGGGAATTTGAAAAGAATACAATTTTTAAAACTCATTTGAAAAAAAAAAAGAAATGAAAAATGTTAAATATAAAATCTCTAAAGGATGTGGGGAAAAAAGATATAAAATGTGAAAAATAAGGAGGGGAAAAAGGCCTGAGAAAACACTGAAGTTACTCTCAAAATCTTTTTTTTTTCTTCTTTGATTTAGACGTTTTTCACATTATCTCCGAAATGTTTTTATTTTTTTCAAATTTCTATTCACAAGAATCAAAATTCACTCCGTCGAGATAACATTCGTAGCAGAAAAACAGCGGCTTATTCCATGAGTAAAAAAAAAAAGAAACCTGCCTAGTGTGGTGATGGCTAAATTCATACTGTGCTTACAGGAACCGTCACGAGCCGCTGCTGAGCTGCTGAGGAGGCAGGAGGAGCTGGAGCGGAAAGCTGCCGAGCTGGACCGGCGGGAGAGAGAGATGCAGTCACTCAGTGCCTCAGGTCAGGCTGCAAAAGAAAAAAGTTTACAGTTATTGCTTTGTTTGATTTGTTAATAAATGTTTCGTTTTGCTTTTAATTGAGAGTTTTATAACATTATTATTGTGTAATGTAAATGGAGAAAGGAAGAGTAATATCGGCACCAAGAACAAACCCAAAAATATTGCCAGCAGATACTGCATCTGGGATGGATTAGATATGTTTTTTGTTTTTTTTCTAGACTAGTTGTTTCTATACCTGTGTTGTGAAATTATAATATATTCAAAGCCCACCAAGATAGGGGAGGTGAATATGATATTTAATCAAATAACTTTTGGACTGTTGTGTATATAGGGATGCAGCAATCCCCTTTTTTCACCTCCAATACTGCTACCGATATTTGAAGTGTAGTATCAGCGGATATTGATGACAACAACAGCATTGAATTATTACCTAACAAATGGTCTTTTGTGGAGGTCTTTTTTCGCCTGTAAAGTGTTACTTAGAAAATGTTCCCTTCTTTCCTTCACTTCCATCAAAGTTAGCTGCTTCCTACTACTTCGTTTTTATTTGTTGAGTTCGATATTCTCAGCATGCTCCTTGATATGAAATTTCTGGAGGTGTTTCATTAAGTTGGTGGTGTTTGAGCTGGACAGTTTAACACCGCCCCTTGAAACATTTCTTCCCCAAATATTGCAAGTAGCCACTGGGCTAGTAGGCTAAGATAGCATGAAAAACCTCCACACAGTCGATCCTTTCGCACGCTCCATCTTGGACAATATGGCCATGTTATGTTGTTTCACTGCCGCATGACAGCAGTGCTTAGCATAGAGCTAGAATGAATAGATCGGCCCCTATATCAAGTCAGTTGTCACTGATACTCGATCTAATTTCTTTCTTTATATCTGGATCTATACTGATAAAAATATTGGATCGGTGTATCCCGAGTCATATATTGCATAATTGAAAGTGTGAATCGAGCTCAAATCGTGATCCAACATAACTCTGCACATATATGGAATAATTTCACCACCACTTCCATTCCAAATATAAGAGTTTATTTACAAAAATCATTAATCCCCAAGTCAGACATACTTCAATTAAAAACTCTTGACTAAGCTATTGAAACTTAGCTGAACTAACCTATTGTGTACAAAGAAGGAAAAATTGAATGAAAACCATAATCAAATAAATAAAGCAATGATATCATAGCTGTGCATGGATTTATGTTTGAGAACCAAAGTTTATCTTTAAGAATTTGGAATGAGGTTAAAAGCTAATTTGTAGCAATTGGAATGTGTTCAAATCAATTAATAATGCAAAGCCAATGAGATAAATTGATAAAATGATTTTTCTTTAAATGACCTCCCAATAACCTTTAGATGATTTATTCTTAGCCTTCTCTGGTTGTACCTTAAAGGCGCACCGAGCTTCTTTAAGCTTAGCTTAGCTTAGGAAACAGTGGAGCTAGTAACTAGCAGACATACAGTAAACGCATTTAATGATCAAATATCATCAAAAACCCAAATAATTTTGCTGGAAATTCTTTCCCTAACTTTTCCTTCATTTGAAAAAGGCCGAGCTGTCTCCGGTATTCAGCGGATTAGCATGTCAGGCTTGTAGCATGGAAGCTGTTCATTTTTTCTTTAGACGCTCCTCTCCTCCAGTCTTTGGAATCTCAATGTTTCCTGTGAACTCAAGAGAGAAATGTTGCAGCACTGTCGGTTTTTGAACCAGTGCGGTTCAGAAATTAGCCATCAGGTCCATTTAGCCTTTGATAAGCCTGCAGATTCTGGTACCTGGCTTGTGGCCTTCTGTCATGGTTTCTCTCAGGTGTGAGGCTAAGGTGAGCCTCGCATCAAAGAGGAGTTTCTGTGAATTGATTCCTTTTGTCCCTGAGCTTCTTGGGACACAGGATCATAGGGCTGTCCTGGAAAGTGTCTGTGAGTGAGGGAGATTTTTAGAATTTGAAGAAGAGTCTGACATTAGAGCAAAACTGCATCCTCCTGCTCTAATGATCCCAGTTATTCCCGTTTTCTTTTTTTTAGTAAAATCAATTGATTAAGCCTTTTTAAAAAATTCCAGACAACTAAATAAGTAATAAGTTTATACAATTCATGCTTATATCAGTATTTGTCAGTACTCATAAGTACAATATCAGTATCATATCAGAAATGAAAAAGTTGTATCTTGACGACTCTGTTGTTGTCGAATGTTGATTCTTTCAGGCAGGAAAAACAACTGGCCTCCTCTCCCAGAGAGCTTTCCGGTGGGGCCATGTTTCTACCATGATATCACTGTGGATATTCCTGTAGATTTCCAGAAGACGGTCAAACTCATGTACTACCTCTGGATGTGTGAGTAACCTCTCAGTCTTTGGTATGTTGCACATGTTACAGCTTCCCAATTAGGAGAGGGCACCAACGTACGTGTAAATGAATCTCTGCATAAATCCAGCTTTTCTGTGAAGGTCTCAGAACAAGTACAGGAAGGACGTTTTAAAAAGTTTAAGCCTCTTAACATTTAAAGAGGACACCACACCTTTTAAACATTTCTAAAGATGTCCATTTAAACAAAAAAAGGTAAAGCTAAGAGAGGATTAATAATTAGAAAAGCAGCCATGAAGCTCTCCGTTATCTTCCACTTTCCCGTAATGACAACGGATGGAGCTAAACACTGAGATTTCCTGGAAAACTACCTTTTAGAGGCTGGAAAGGATTTAAATGTTTGTAATTAATTCTCAAGCTATCAAAGAATAGGCGGAAATAAGAAAAACAAAAACAAGTCATTTTTTATTCCTCCTGCACGTACTAGACACAAACAAAAAGTGTAGATGAATCCCATTATTAATACATAAAATATGGTTTTACATGTCATTTTTCTATTTGTTAGGGTTTGAACTCGGTCCCTCATAAGACTGAAATTTAACATGATTCAACAGTAACTTAATTTCTTATTTTAATGAAAAATATAGTGTATTTGAAAGATATATTAGTATTTTATTTATTTTTCAAAAAAAGAACAACTTTCCCCAAGAAACATTGTCATATCCACCAAAAAATGGAAAATTGAACCTTTTTTATGTTCATCTTCTTGCTAGCACATCAGTTTACATGTGGCAGGAGAGCTAATGGCAGGGTAGCAGCATTAGCTCCATGGAAAGAAGGAAAAAAAGTCAAGGTTAAGTTTCATCAAAACCAAGAGTAGCTTTGAATGTTCAAATAATGAGAAAATACCATTTTATATTGTTTATTTTGATTATATTTTATGCTAACTCTAAAACAGATTAGCATGCTAGCATTTCATGAGATTTTAAAAGAAATGCTTAAGATTCTCATTTCTACAAGTTTTTTCTGTTACTGCATGTAGTATTTTTTTTACATGTATATTTATATAATTTCATTAAATCCATTACCAGTTAATGTTTCTACAAACTGTAACGAAGCAGAACAAATGAAAATATTTCTAAAACTGTGTTGAATTTTCTGAAAAATATAATGAAAAAATGTGACTGTCGTTGGAGAATCCCCCATTAGTATGTTAGTGGCCTAGTCAAAGTACAGACCTGTTCTTCAATGAGGATTTGTAGCAAGGCTTAAAACTAGATGCTAACTCTCTGAGATATTAAACTGAGTTTGAACTATTTAGTCGACAGCAGCCTGTCGGATTGCAGTAAAATCATCTCTAATTTTCACCTTTCCTACCATGTACCCTTTAATGTCCCAATTAAATACATGGAAGGCTGAAGGTTTATAGGCTGGCAAACCCAGGGAAAAGTTAATGGGTTTGAAGACTTTTGCTTTGCACTGTGTTGTTATAAATCAGCATTTTTCCAAAAGTACTAAATTGCTCAGAAATAAAAAATAAATTACGGTTATTCAGCGTAAGGAAACAAAAGGTTTATGTTATAAGAAAAGATTGGTAACTGATAACACCTCCCCCCCCCACATGACGAGCTCATACTGTGATCATGTGGTCTTATTAAAGGACCGGGTCAGATGAGATTCAGTCCTTCTGATGAACGGCTCTGATTCATACGCAGTGAAAAGCCAGTCTGTTGCCCAGCAGCCCTCTGCTATATTCCACACTGTGGTATGAAATCCTACAGTCTCTGCTGCAGAGCATTAAGTCATGCTCATATTGGGATTGGTACAGAAATACTAATAAAAGATCTGTTTCCCAACCAGCTTGGTGTCAAATGTTAAAATCTTAAGCATCTGTTTCCTCCAGCAGAAACTTGCGCTGCATCCACAATGATAAACCCACACAATTGTCCTAGTTTCAGCAAAATGCCTCCTCCCCTGCTTTCAGTTCACGCTGGGACGCTGCTAGCGAACCTGGTGGCCTGCCTGGCCTGGTTCTGTGTGGACATGACCCGCGGGGTGGACTTCGGCCTGTCCATCCTCTGGCTTCTGCTCTTCACGCCGTGTTCTTTCGTCTGCTGGTACCGACCTCTTTACGGGGCTTTTAGGTGAACAGGAATAAAGACGATATGTGGGAGGAGGCGGGGAAATGCACGCTTCTTCCGTCTTGCTCATATTTATGTCTTCTCTGCAGGAGCGACAGCTCATTCAGATTCTTCGTCTTCTTCTTTGTGTACATCTGTCAGTTTGGCGTCTACGTTCTCCAGTGCATTGGGATTACTAGTTGGGGTGCAAGGTGAGTGGTTCTATGCTTTTACCCAGTGTTTTGTCCAAAGGAGTTATAACCTGGTAGTTTACTGATGCAATTTCTGTCATTGTTTTTAGGAAAATAAAAAATTAAATACAGCTGATTTGGACTCTGACTTAAAGTATTTGATTTAAGTTCTGTAATTTTCTTCCATTTAAGTGGTTGGATCTCTGCTTTAACTGGCCTGAACAAAAGCATCCCAGTGGGCATCTTGATGATCCTGGTTGCAGCTCTCTTCACCAGTTTGGCTGTTCTGTCACTTATAATGTTCAAGAAGGTAAATCCTTAACAGATCCGTAAATTTTTTTAGATTTTTTTTTTTATCCCCAAGTAACATCTGCTAGAGTCTAGTTTTAACCTACTCGTCCCGTTCAATCCTGACTCAGATCCACGCACTGTACCGCACCACTGGTGCCAGCTTCGAGAAGGCCCAGCAAGAGTTTGCCACAGGCGTCATGTCCAACAAGACTGTCCGGACAGCTGCCACTAACGCCGCCTCCACAGCTGCACAAGGAGCATTCAAAGAGCAAGTCTAATGAACATGAAGAGACGAGTCCTCCAGGCCCCTCAGAGAGCGACGGCAGCTGTCAGACAGAACTGAGGGGATTTATGGGAGGGCGTTCATCCAGCGGGGAATGGAGGATCCCTGGGACCTAGCCGTGCTATGGACTCTGAGACCTCCTCGCCTCCGCCGCACTCTAATCACTCTAAGCTCAGCTTCCTCTGTGTGGGTTTGTGTGCATGTGTGTGGCCAAGTGGGTGAATGTTTGTGTGCCTTTTTGAATGTGTGCTGTCGTCTGTTGGCCAGGGACAGATTCTAACGCAGCTGAGCCGACTCTCTCAGATCTTTGGGGTTTTTTTCCCTCTGTCAACCACTTTGGGATTCCTTAAACTAATCCAAATCACTTGTTTCTAATATTAACAATATCGTTTAAAGCCTATAGAAAGAGAAGCCTATCGAGCCTATTGTTTTCAATCTATGCTAAAATCATAAGGTGCATAATTTAAAACTACCAACCCATAGTGGAGCTATTATGTATTGCAAAAAAAATGAATGCTGTGCATTCTAGGTGACGGCCTTGTGTTCTGCTCTTCGCTTCTTTTCCTCAGACTCTACTTCCTTCAAACGGTACCTCACTTGGAATCTTACACTCCCTGCTGCACGGCTGTAATCCAGATTAAGTTAAAGAGAAATCTCACATTAATGAAACTGCAGCTGAGTCTGTAGTTGTAGTACAATAGTAATCCTCTAGGTGGCAGTGTGTGTTAACTGCAAGCATCCATTCGTCTGTCTCTTTGTTTGGTGAATTTATTTAATCCCAGACACTCAGTTATGATTCCCCACAATTACAATAGTTAAGGTTATTATCTTATTAATAGTTTTGGCATAAAGTCTGAACTTTGATTAGGCCATTCTAACACGTGATATTTGTTTTTTTATATATATATAAACACTAGAGTTGTCCTGTTAAAATGTAGTCATCCTAGTCTTAGTTCTTCATTCCCCCCAAAGTATTTAGCTGCCTCCTCCTTCTCATCATCCGAGCAGCTCACTGTTTGTTTTTTTTTTGTCTTTTTTTTGCTTTGCCGCACAGCTCCTTCTGTCACGTTTACTGCTGTTTCCCACAGATTAATCTTTTTGCTCAGTTAATTTATCAATGTATCTATCCATATATTCTATCCAAACGGACTTGGATAAGGAAATCACGAATCCAACATTGGGCAGCACATTTTATCTTCTAAAATCGTCTATTTTCAACCATCTTATTTTTCTATAGATGTTCTGAACTCCAAAGTGCTTTCCAAGGCCTTATTGTCTCCTAATGTTGAGCCTATTTTGTATTTTATTAAAGCCGATAAGCCTTGAGTCTTGATTCCGTGTCCCAGTTAGATTAATTCCTCAGTTTTTAGTACTGTTCAATCATTTTGCTCCCAAACGTACGTTTTTAAGTCACATAACAACATGAGGTCATTTATTTAAAAAAGGGGTATTTCTGCATGATACCTACAGATTTTGCTGTTTTTTTTTTTTCTAGTTTGGATCTTGTGATAAAAGTGGAAGAAGATTTTTAAGTGTAATGTAATTAGTTACCACGGCATTCATTTGTAGATGCAGAGTGGCTTCAAAGTGATGCCTTACATTACAGTCAGCGTGGTTTGGTATGTACACTGAAACTTTATTTATCTATAGCCATTTCTGACAGCTGCAGGGAGAGGAAAATACGAAGGATTGTTTGTCTATTTTTGAATTGTTTGGTGTAATTTTAAGATGCACACTGGTTTTACCTTGAGTCACTCGTTGGGTAGTAGGAAACGTTTTGTATATTTATTGTTCGGATAATTAAAATTTGCCTTCTTTGTGTTCCATTGCTTCTTTATTGAGTCTGGTTTACTTGTAATGCCAGCTAATGCCACATGAGGTCACCAGTGTTCTACGAGTGTCTCTTTTGACACGGGTTTATTTAGAGAAGAACTAGAGAGAAAAATCAAACACCTTTTTCTCCTCTCTGTCATCTCATCTTGTACATTTTACTGAAATCTACGTTGCTTTAAAGTTGCAACTGACACAGACAGAAAACAGCGAACTGATTTTCCTTTAGAAACAAAAATTAATAAAAAAAAATAGAAGTATACATTTTTTACTCAAGTTTTGTTTCCTTTTAATGCATAAATTAGTGTATAGTATTCAATAATTCAGTAACATGTATATAAAAAAAAGAATTACTGATTTATACAATGCCTGTGTGCATTTGTGAATTGGAAGATAAATGTCTTTTAAAAACAATCCTGCAGAAAGAAACAACTGTTAAAGGTAATTTGCATAGTTATTTAAATGCTTAGATATATAATATACCTAACCTCCAGGGCAACCAGTTGCTATGGTATAATTGGTCAGTAAATACAGTTATTTTGTTAAAACCTTGGAGGTTTGTGTGAGAATATTAGTGAACAAACAGCGTCACGATGGCCAAACAGCAGAGCAGATGGATCAAGGGGAAAATTGGGGAATAATGCAACAGTTATGAAAAGCTCTCGAATTTAAACCTGTGACACTAAGTGTATCTTCTTTAATACACAAGCCTTTAAAATCTCATCAGTTTTTTTTTTTTTAAACCTGATTTGTACAATCGGACATGCAGCGAACAGAAATGCCTAATGTATTCCATGATTAAAACTTAACTGTTTAACTGAAATGATAGAAGCATTTTTTTTCCTTTCATTTAGTAAAGACTAAAAAAGAAATAATTCAAAGTTTAAGCTTTACATGGTTAATTACGCCTGCAACAGTGGTGGGGTTAAGAAATAGGGGGCCCACAGGGAAGGCAGTGGGTCCCTCTGAAATGCAGACGTCACATAAAACAGCAGGTCAGTTATACAGAGTACACATGTTTTGTTGTCCTGTTTTAAACTCTTCCTTTTTTCTTTCTTTTTCTTCTGTGTATTTCTCTCCTTTTGTACTTGTTTCTTTTCTTCTTCTGTCTCTTTTACTTGTATTCCTCTCCCTATTTTTCGTTTTCTCT